>JANTPZ010083870.1:0-12309 GCA_025593235.1 Vachellia pachyceras
GTGAACCGTATGCATCAAAAGGTGCATGTACGGCTCCTAAGGGATAAAATCTTATCCTAATCAACCGACTTTATCGAGAAAGACTACTTTTTTTAGGCTAAGGGATTGATAGTGCGCTATCGAATCAACTTATTGGCCTTATGGTATATCTCAGTATAGAGGATGATAGCAAAGATTTGTATTTGTTTATAAATTCTCCGGGCGGATGGATAATACCCGGAATAGCTATTTATGATACTATGCAATTTGTGAAACCAGATGTACAGACAGTATGCATGGGATTAGCCGCTTCAATGGGATCTTTTATTCTCGCAGGAGGAGCAATTACTAAACGTCTAGCATTCCCTCACGCTTGGCGCCAATGAGTCTTTTATTTGAGAAAAAAAAGGAAGACTATGGGAAGTCCGTTGGAAAAAATGAGTTTACAGATTTTGAGGTATTTTACGGATTTCAAGATGGTTTTATGGATTTCGAGATAGTTTTAATGAATTTCGAGATGGTTTTTACAGATTTCAAGATGATTTTATCTCGATTTACGTGCATCGTTTGGGAAACGATGTTCCTAACCAGCACTATATTAGCCTCATCTTCATGAATTGATTTGAATACTGATTTATTATAATTTCAAAACATGGAATATATTTTTTTGAACAAAGGTGCAACCTTGCCTATTCATTTTGATCACCTTACAATACATCCTACATGACATGACAGTTGACATTATACATATTAATTATGATATACATGTTAGATCAGAAGAGTCTAATCCAATCAATAGAACTTAAGAAATAACATTTGTATTTGAATTAGTTACAATAAAAGCCCATGATGTTAGTATACATATTGAGCATATAAACCAGACATGACCAGGCATATTTAGGCTCATATGCGTACTTTCATAACCCATTGAAACTTGACCATGTAGAAAAGCATGAATGTCCATGAAATTGGTGTAGCATAAACATGGAAGAAACTTAAAAAGATGTACGTACAAGGCTATGTGTAGTTCAAATTGAAGAATTCACTTAACAAACTATGTGACAAGCATGTTCCTTGGAGGAGAGCATAAGTAACATCCAATAGCACTTAAGAAGAATTTAGAAGACATCCTTATATACATCAAATTAGATTCAATTTTGTTTTAAATAGTTTTTATTTTTATTTGCATTAGATAAAGCCATTTGATCAAAGATTAATTTTTATTTTAAGTTTTAGCAGTTTTATAATTTCTTTAGACTTGAATGGTACCGATCAAATCAATCAATCATCATAAAAGCATCGTTATAACATTATTCAAATCAACCAATCATCATAAAGGCATCGTTGTGATATTTATAGATTAGGTTCTCACATTTTAGAGTGTTTTATGTAGCATTTATACATGCTGCACCTTTTGTATTTCATTTTCATATTTGAATGATATTTTTTAAAATTATATTACCTTGTGAGTTTTGCTCCCACCATCCTATTCTTATGTGAATATTTAAATAGTATTAAGTCATGTTCATGAACCCGGACCGGACGGTTCGAACCGGAAACTGGTGAACCGGCCTCCAGTCCGGTCCGGGTGATGGTTCGACCACGACTTGGGGTCAACCCGGTCTGACCCGGGGTGAACCGGGATCAACCCGGTCAACCTGACGGGGTTAGTAGGTTGACCGAGCTGGACTTTTTCTTTTTTCTTTTTTAAATTTTCCTTTAAAAAAACAAAATAATAATTTTTTAAATTTGTAAAATAATAAAAAGCAGAACTCCTTCCCACACAGGCATATTGTCGCGTTTGCATCTACTCATCTTCTTTTTAATTAGTTTTTAAAAAAGGATAAATTATTTTAAAATTTCAAATTTGAAGGTTAAAAAATAAAAAAAGAACCCGGAACATATATATTCTGATATTCTGTTAGGATAAATATTTCAAAATTATAAATAATGTCAGAGAATATATAAGCTACAAGTATATGATTAGTTTAGTAATTGTTACTTTATTAATAATAGAATTTACTACTTTATTTTTGGAATTTCCAATTTTAAATAGTTTGATTGTATCAATGTGTTACAAGATTTATTTTTTTTTAATTTTTTTATTCATCACCGGTCTGATCCCTGGTTTGACTCCGGTCTGACCCACTAACCCTTAACCCACTGCCTTATTCGGTTCAGTCACCGGTCCGGTTTCCTATACCTTGGTATTAAGGGTTGATTATTCTTGTGATACTTTTATTGTTAGAGTTGTAAGAGACATGTTCTTTTAAGATTCTATATACGATTATTTATTCATTTTTCTCATTTGTTTCTAACCGATTCGTTTCGACCTTCTATCACATTCATGATTCATGAATAATTCATAGCCAAAATTGATAACTCCTAATGATGTGTCAACTATCGAGATAATGATGAGATAAAAATAAAGTCAAAATCTTCAATCAAGTTATACAATGAATATTTGACATTTGAGAGATTCCATAAATTTTATAATTAATTTATAAAGTATATAATGGATTTGTTTGAGAAAGCTGTAGAGAAGTACTTTTATCATTTACTTCGTAAATGTGTGAATGAGATTATCTCGTTTTACAGAAAAACACTGTTGAATATGTTTTTTGGGTGTTGAAAGCTTTACCAAACACCTCAAATATAAAACCCCCCAACAACATTATTAAATATAAAACTTCTTTACTCGGCAAAAAAAATAAGTATAAAACTTCTTTTAAAGTGCACCGTTAAATAACTATTAAAAAAATAGGCACTTTTTTTGTGATTTGTACGTGAAGTATTCCCCCTAATACCATTCACGCTGCGGCGCCAGTGGTTTCTTGGAACGTTCCTTTGAAACTGGCTTTTTATAAGATCACCCTTTAAAACCCAGCATATCAATCATCCTTAATAGTAAATCAAATCAAATATCAGGTATAAAGTTTAAATCTTTCTCAGGCTTGTGAATTTTGTGTGTGAAATCTCTCTGTTTTGGCTAAAGGGGTTTCTGGGAATCCCAGTTTAGATTCTTTATTTGAAAGTTGCTGGCTTTTTAAGTTCCATTCTCCTAACTCGCTTTAGTGTACTGTATGAGATTTGCTTATTCTAAGTGGTACAAAATAGATATGTGAGAAAAAATTTATTTCATAAAACGTAAAAGCACTGGTTTTAATGCTCCATTGGCTTAGTTTGAAGGGTTCAGGCGTGTGACTTATAAAATGATTTAAATTGTTTTTAGTGTATTTGCCAATTTTGCGGTGGAATTACGCCGAACGATAGAAGTAAAGAGATATATAAGACAAGAACATAGCCTTCTCCTTTATTCTATTCAGCCAAGTTGCTTCTAGGTTTAATCCGTCAGAACAAGATGTTAGCTGGAACCACCTTGACGAAGTTTTCAAGAGTTATCTTGTTGGTTGGTTTTGGATTCTGACAATTACAGTATCATAAATATTGTAGCTCATGCTCAAATAGGATTCTTTTCATTAAAACGATAAGGTAAAAATAGCTGTAATAGTGAGGGATTTGTGATGTTGAAGAGAAGAGGCAACTTAATTGGACCAAAAAATGCAAAATTAATGGGAATTGATAATGTTTAACAAGAATAACCATTTTAAAAGACATGAAAAATAGTCAATGATATAGAATTGCGCCATCAATTAGATTAAATAGGATTATTGACTTCAAAATTGGTTGTGAGCTGAGATATCTTCGAATATCAATATGATTTTTATTCAATTAGACCAAAAGTGTAAAAATAATTAATTAATATCAATGATTGTATTTTCCTGATCCTTACATAATAATAAAATTATTCTTACATAGCGTGTATCTATCTTGCTGCTGATTGGTTTTTGATTCAGACAAATGACAAGTCATCCTTTACTCTCTTGAAAGATAGGGATGAACTATGTCTATGCGAATATTATTTTTCAAATTCCACAAACTGTGAAAATATCTCTCAGGTCTTCTTTGCCGGGTCTTCATTTAAAGCCTAACCTTGTTCTGCCATGTTGCCCTGAGTTCTGACAATAATCTTCCTTCTTGCTACCTCTCTCTCTCTCTCTCTCTCACACACACACACACACACTTTCTAGACCTGTAAGTTTCCTAAGCTCCATGTGTTTGCTAGATGCCAGTGGAATTTTGATCCATACTTTCACATACACACCAATAACACTAAAAACCAGAATATATGAATGGATTCTAGGCACGAATATTAATTTTCTTTCCTGGTTTGTGGACTTGAAACTTTCATATTCATGAAGACTTTAAACTTTTTTACATGTATTATTGCTTCTGTATCGGTGCATTTTTACTCTTGCCAGCATTATTCTCATTTTCAAACTTCTATATCTTATTGGGTTGATGATATAAATTTTAGACACAAGTGGAGTGCAAAATGGGGAATCTTTTATGTTGTGTACAAGTTGGACAATCCACGGTGGCTATAAAAGAACGATTTGGGAGGTTTGTAGAAGTACTCGATCCTGGATGCCATTGCATGCCATGGATTACTGGAAGTCAACTTGCTGGCCATCTCTCTCTCAGGCTTCAACAACTGGATGTCCGATGCGAGACCAAGACTAAGGTTTGTTATTTTTTCTGCCATTCTGGTTATAACTTAGTATTTAGGTCAGGTTTCATAGTACAAGTGAGTGATCATTGCTACACAATTGATTGTTGTTTGTGGTCATTTTCTTTCAGGATAATGTTTTTGTCAATGTTGTTGCTTCTGTTCAATACCGTGCTTTGGCTGACAAGGCCTTTGACGCATATTACAAACTTACAAATACAAGATCCCAGATCCAAGCCTATGTTTTTGACGGTATCAACCAGAACATTGCTTGATGATGCAGATACAGACTAAGCAAATTTATTTAGCCATCATCTAAGACAAAATTGCCTTTCTTATTGCAGTAATCAGAGCAAGTGTTCCGAAGCTAAACTTGGATGATGCTTTTGAGCAGAAAAATGAAATTGCTAAAGCTGTGGAAGAAGAACTTGAGAAGGTTACTTTTGTGTGATACTAATTTTGATGTGAACTTTCAGGTTGTTTAACTAGATTTCTGATATTATATTCTTTAAACAGGCTATGTCAGCTTACGGCTATGAAATAGTTCAAACACTGATCGTTGATATAGAGCCAGATGAGCATGTCAAGCGGGCCATGAATGAAATCAATGCTGGTATATTATATGAGCATTATGTCTTAACTGTTAGATCCTAAATCTGATATGTTGCTTGATATTGTTGGTGTCTTGTTAACTACATAATAAGCCCAAACTAATGTGACTCGTGGATTAGAGTTAAAACTCCAAAGTACTCTTTATCCGTTGTCTGGCTAAATTGGTGCAAGAAATTGTTTTTCTTTTTGGCTTTGTTCATCTTCTAACAGTTAACTCTTTATCCCAGCTGCGAGATTGAGGGTGGCAGCTAATGAGAAGGCAGAGGCAGAGAAAATTGTGCAGATTAAGCGAGCTGAGGGAGAGGCAGAGTCCAAGTATCTGTCTGGAATGGGTATTGCTCGGCAACGTCAAGCAATAGTGGATGGTTTAAGAGACAGTGTGCTTGGATTCTCAGTGAATGTACCAGGAACCACTGCTAAAGATGTGATGGACATGGTGCTTGTGACTCAGTATTTTGATACCATGAAAGAAATTGGTGCAGCCTCCAAGTCTTCTGCTGTGTTCATTCCCCATGGACCTGGCGCAGTTCGGGATGTAGCCACTCAAATCCGGGATGGACTTCTTCAGGCTTCTCATCAGTAGCTTCTATGTCACCAAGCTCTTTTTATCTGGTTTGTACAGCAATATGGATGATGATACTGTATTGACCATTCACGTGGTCCGTGAAATGTGTTTTGTGATCTTGTTTTGTGGCTACATTACAAGTATTATTGTAGATATGGGTTCTCTAGATTGGTGGGACATGCCCCTGTTAAATACCCTGCTTGGGATACTTACACTATTAAGAGTCTCTATAGATTTCCTATTGTGCCTGTTTAGGAATCCGTTAGAAGAGTGATTTCAGACAAACCGAGATAAGTATGTGAGAGAAGTTTTGTCTCAACTTTTGTACAACGTGGTTTCAACGTGTTTCCCAAACAAGCACATTTTCTATTGTGTGATTGTGATTGGTTTTGTCAAAAAAAAAAAAAAGAACTATTATTGGTTCTTTCAAGAAACTTGTTTTGTTTTGTTTACATTTGGAGGTTACTTCATGCTCAATCATATTAAATGGTTCACAGATACTAGCATGGTATACCGTAGGATGAGAGACTCTATTATTTTTTGATATGTTGTTTGGGGTTGGGATGCTAGCTTTATCTAGGGAAATAAGTCATAACACAACTCTCTAAAACAGAGTAAACGAGACAAATAGTATGCCAATTCCTACACTTTGAACTATCATTGTTGAAAGCATTTTAACATTGAAGAGAATGGAGCAAATTAGTTTTTGCTTTCTAAGTATTTGGGAGCATCAATTTCTTGATGAAATAAAAGGGTGGGTCAATGCAAAAGATATACATCAGAAGGGGTCTAGAGATGGATAGATGTATGTAATATGTAACTTGCCTCCATAAGTGGAGAAGCTATTTTTAAAATTTGAACCCGTAGGTAGGAAACTTACATATTGCTCCAAGGCTTACTTTCTTCTATTTGATGAAATAGGGCTAAAAAATATTGTCAATTATCATTGTGTTTATTCAATAAAATTGTCACCAACTCTTTCCCATGTCCTCAACCCTTCATAGAAACACTCAACAACTCTTTCCTAGGTCCTCAACCCATCTCATATTGTTCTGCAATATTGATTAAAATGGATAGTGATAAAAAAAATGAAATTTTTCATCAAGCGTGCTAGATATATAGTAGCTTTTGTCCTTGAGATTGGCTAGGGTGCTAAAGCCAGGGAGAGTCCAACCTTGGGAAGTTTACTTGTGGCCCTAAAATCAATTTCTCCAGCCATGGATATACAAATCCTCTGCCAGAACTGTTGCTGAAGAAGAGCACCCACCTTGCCATTAGTATCAAGTCGAGTCTTCACCATTGTGGAAGGGAGCAATGCGTGCTGAGCACCAATAGTGACACCAGTCTCATTCATTGAGATCCTATGCTTCACTTCTGCTGCTATGGATGTCTTCGTCAGAGGGTTCACTTCATGAAAAAATGATGCTTTCACTGTGTCAAACCTGTCATGCCTGTATCAAACCAAACTTCAGAATCTCATAAAAGTTTCACAAATGTCCGGCTCAAAACTCATCTTGTGTAAAGTTTATGTGGACATTATGAACTTGTGTATACAACTACTCCCTCCTGTCCTTAAGATAAGATGTAGTTTGAAGTTTAACTTCTTTATTAAAGTATATCTTATATTGAGAACCGGAGAATTTTTTTTTTTGAAGCTCACATGGTCATAGAAGCAACAAGGAACGCAGTGTTGAAGGTGAAGCCAACATTCGTTTTCCTGAATTCCCTTGTTGAAACGTCAAAAGCAAGTTTGGCACCCAAAGATAGAATATCAGTTCCTATAAGACCAGAGAAGTTGACTACAGGTTCATATCCTCTTTCAAGGTTTCCTTTTAGACCAATGCAACCAGTAATCCCAGTGTAGTTGCCCAAGTGTTGCAGTTCCAACTGTGATCATCAAAATTCAAATGAACTTAGGTGATGCCGATAACGTTCTTAACAAAAAGATAGAAGGATGAACTCGATGATTGAGTCATCTCTAAAGATTATATCCAACATAAGAGTTTTAACTCTAAGGTATATATGGCATATAAAACATGAGAAGAAAGCCATTTAAGCTCAAAGATAACTAGGAGAATTTTGCACGGAAACTGCATATATAATTTTATTATATTTTGCAAGTTAGAGGCGTTTTACCTTCCCAGAATCAGGGAGTGTAAAATTGCAAACGCTTCTAAGTCCAGGCACAATTTCATCCACTGTTACAGTTGAAACAAAAAAGATACCATGGTTAGCTATTAAATTCTATGGATATTAATTATTTCCATTTGCAGCCACCAAGTAGTTGATGTGGGACCTTTCTTTCTTAGTATTCTAATAATCAATACTGTTGTTTCAGAGTTAAAAAGGACGAAGACACAAGTTTTGAGAAATCCAGTTTGTTTCTTGTCCACTTTTTCAGACAGAAATTTTTTAAGCGTTAAGAAAGAGTGGGGAAAGGTGATATTTCAATTACCTTGACAAGAAAGATCTAGATTCCAATCCATCATTTTGTAGTGAAAATGAATTGGTGGTTGGTGAGCATAGTTCTTGTGAAGAACATCTATAGGGAAAATGAAATCACAAGTGTATTAGAATCTCAAGGAGAATAAAACTTCAAGATGACGACTATATCAAAGTCATAGGGAAAAAACTAGAATCAAGAAAAAGAATCTGGGAAGAAAAGAAGATCATCCCCAAACCTTTGGCCCTTTTCCCAATATCAAAATATACGCCCGGACACCTGCTCATAATTTCTCTAAGAACACTGCATAAAAATCAGTATTCTCTTCTGGTTATGCGCCCTGTTTCTTCTGGAGAATTTATTGGAAAATAAAGGAAAGGCAATGACGAAATTTCCTCTTGTACAAATAGACATTTGATCAAACAGTGTCCAATCTCCGAACGAAATTTCCAATGAAGCGGTAGTAAAATGCTGTCAATGTGAGGCCAAGACGGTATGCGAATAGAGAACGAGTAAGCCTTAAGCGAGGCGTCCTTAATCACTGTAGATTTCTGTCCTGTAATTGTATACAACTGCTTGTTCACAATCATTGTTGCTTTACTCTTAAGCTGACTCCCACAATTATGGTGTACATATTTGGAAAAACTTAATTTCCTTTTGTTGTCACCGTTTAACAACTCCTCACAAATAAAAAGTTAACAAAACGAAAATTAAACATCAAGTCTTTCAATCTGAAAACATGTGGAATGGGAGAAAACTTGGCTCCCCAGAACGGCTTCGCGTTGCGGGTCACCTTGTTGGTGTCACAGATAATTTTTCAAAACTCATTCAAGGCTGCACATGATTTGTTATTAATTAAAATAATTGTATTTAATTCAATGCAAGCTTTTGAATTAATTTCAATATATAAATATTGATTACCGTAAAAAAATCCGTATAATCTAATATTTGGAAAGCGAAAGAAAAAATTAGGATGATAACTAAATACCCCGTATCTTATTTCAAGTCTTGGATGGTGATCCTTAGAGGCAATGTAGGTGATTACAGCAAAAACAACATGATGATAACCAGCTACTTTGCTGTTCATACAATGTTATTATTGTCGACAACCTTTTCAACTCCAAATCAGTTGCTTTCGCTGTCTCACCTTTAACCCACCACCCAGCTCCAATATTTTAAATTTGATCTCTGAAGAATTGTCCCAGGAAAAAAAAAGGCAAATGAAAAAATGGGGGGAAATACCTACAGTACGGTGTGAATCAATCTACATCAAGCGATCGGACAAACTTGGCAGTCTCCTGAAAAAGTTTAAGGAAGCAGAAGGCATAGGGTCCCTGAACATGGGATGTCGCAGGTAGTAAAATCCTAGAGCCACAGCCACCATTTTTGGTGGCACTGCATACATTATCACTGTAATGCCCATGCACACTGCAATGAATATCTTCGTCGCCCTTGGGTCCCTCCAGCTCACCAAAGCTTGTAGCCTCTCTCCTTGTGCTGCAAAATCACCCAACACGGTTTGGACCCGAGCCGCCAGCATGCGTAGCCTGTCATACCGATCCGGATTATATCAGGTGGCCTTGAACTAGGCATTGTGTCGAATTCCTCATCCAACTCATCCGGGTCAACAGCTTCAGCTTGTGACAATCGGGTATCCATCCCTGCTGGTATCCTGGGTCTGAACCGGTAATACCATATGCCAACCAAAACCAAGTACAAGAACCCGGTTGGGACGATCAAATCTGGATACCAAACAAGTACCAAGTATAGAATATGGACCAGAACTGTTGTCACCGGGTTCCTCCACCTTCTGATATCTTCCAACCATTTTGCCAGCCCGATTGCCCATGCCAGAACCGCCGCGATCCGCCACCAATTGGCCTTGCTCTTCCTCATGCTCCAAGTGTGCGAGTCCGCATCCAACATGTACCGAACCACTTCGTGCCCCAGCGGTGGCTCCGCCTTGGAGAGCCACTGAGCCACCATCTTTGTGGCAGCTCCACGCAGTGCCTCCTGTTGAGCCAAGCCGAGGGGGCGAAGATAATGCATTCTCGGAAACAATGGCTGCCCGTAAAGGGCACACGTGTCAGGCAACAATGAAGGACAGGCAAAACGAACGGCCAGTTCAATCTCACCGATTTTCTTCAACCCACTTCGACATAACACCAACAGAGGATATGAACTTGTGTACACCTTGTTACTCTCCAGAGTCGATACTCGTATTTGAACTTTCCCAATGCGACTATCGGGTTTATCTTCTGACGCGTCAACGAACATTCGCCAATTGTCAAACACACCGATGGTCAACACAGTACATGGGTCGTACACCTGCCACGTGTACTGCTCGTTCCAACGTGGATCAAAGCTGTCTGTGATGGTTCGAGTTCGAACCCATTTCTTCCCGTACTTGGCCACACAGTAAGCATCGGTGGACCCCTTGCCTCCTGGTCTGGGTTTCATGGGAATGAGGCCGCGAGCCCCTAAGATGCCGAGTTCAAGAATTCCAATGGCCGGCTTCCATAGCTGCTTCGCCGTCGCCCTGAAGTCGCTGCATACGTGAGCCGCTTCGTCCAGCACGTGATAGCCACCCTCCAAGCAGAGTCTCAGGTGGACTCGGGCACTGTAGGGGCCACCCCCGCTAAAACCTTCGAGGCTGAACCATTTTGGAGCCACGTGGCGCTCGTCGATTCGTTTCTCAATGGAAGTCAGTGGGATTACGATGTGTCCCAGTATCACGGCTTCTTTGGTCGTGCGGTCTTCTACGATCAGAATCATGGGATCTTCTTCGAGAGGCTCGCCGGCCACGAAGAGGAGGTCTTCGTTCCAATGGATTGATAGGCTATGATTGTTCATGCACCCTCGCCTTGTTCGTTGGCATTGAAATCCTAACTGCACTTTTATTCGAATCTCCGGCGCCGTTAATGGGGGTAGATTCGGAGGGATGCTGAGGTCTTGAGCTTCAATGATGTTCACACGCAAGTACCAAAGCTTAGGTGATTGGTATACTTTAGAGCGCGTGTATGCCACGTCCGGTACGTCGGAACTCCATGCCTCCGGGAATGCTTCATCTGCTTGTGTACCAATCCAGACGGCAAGTTGAATATCACCTGAAACTCCGCCGGAATTTTGTTCCACGGCACCACCTTCAAGGCGGTACCATTGCGGGGCCAAGGGACTATCAGGAGGATCTCGTACAGGCACGTCGGAGAGATCAAAGCAAACACCACCAAGAAATTGCTCGCTTGGATAATCCCAGACGGAGATTTCCAGTGTCGTGCTCGCTGTGTCAGCCTTGTGTCCGAGGGCGAAAACTTGGTTCCACTGCGGCGAGTCATTGGGCTCATTTGGACGGTATTGTGCAGGTTTTGATCTGAGTAGGGGATGACCTGACGACCATCGAATCTGTACGTAGGGACTCTCATTCGGCGCCAACCCACGAGCCTTAACGATTCTGACAAACAGGTATTGCATCGGCTCCACCAGCTCATAGGGGTGAACCCTCTCAGTATCGACGCCGGCGGGCTTTTTGGAGATCACTTTTGGAGAGTAATCTCCACTGGGCTTCTTCAAAATCATAACTCTCTCCCCTCCCGGTATTCTTCCTGACTGCATCCTTCGGGCCTCTGGAGGGGGCATTTCTGATGCAGGTGGTTGTGGTCCTGCCATTTCCGGCATTGGTTGATCCTGCTCCACGTGCGGTGGTGATTCTTCAACAACCACAACATGCGGTGAATCAGGTTGAGGGACTTCAGGTACGCAATGCTCCGGTGGGCCCGGAACCTCAAACATTCTTCCTTCCTCAACGACTTCGACGGCTGGAGATTTCGTCCTCTCATGCTCTGGAACTTGCTGCGGTGGCTCCTGCTCCAGCTGCGGAGGCGGTCCTTCTTCCTCCATCATCTCATCATAGTAATAAATCCTAAGGCCTATTTCGCCCCTAATCCAGCTAAACACGCTCTTCTTCTCCAACGTATGGTACACCAAACCTTCATCCCCTCTCCTGGAGAATTGAGTACCGTACAGCTTAACTCTGCCTAAGAACTGATTTTTCCTGCCACTCCCATTTCCGAACTTCTTGTCGTTGTAGACCTCAATCTCTAGCTCTTCGAACTCCATGTTATCGGGGTCAGATACAATGAA
>JANTPZ010083871.1:0-15304 GCA_025593235.1 Vachellia pachyceras
TTCTTCTCCAACGTATGGTACACCAAACCTTCATCCCCTCTCCTGGAGAATTGAGTACCGTACAGCTTAACTCTGCCTAAGAACTGATTTTTCCTGCCACTCCCATTTCCGAACTTCTTGTCGTTGTAGACCTCAATCTCTAGCTCTTCGAACTCCATGTTATCGGGGTCAGAAACAATGAACTCAAGAGGCTCGTTCCAAACCGGGTTAAGCTCCTTGTATCTGGAACTGGTCCTTTTCCTCTGTCCATCAAAATCAGCGACGACGTAAGGGCTGGAGCTTCCCTGGCCATCCTTGGGAAGGAGATTGCGCGCATCCACTACTTCAACGATAAGCTTTCTGACAATTATCGGACCATGCGGCGGCGGCTGAATCGGCGTCGTCATGTTCTCATTTTGTTAACGGCATCGGGTTCTGTTCCGGTAACCTTGAAATTGCAGCTGATAACGGTGGCCGTCGATGGAGGTGAGCAGAGAATAGAGGAAGAGGAAGAGAAAGAGTGAGAGGCAATTCCGTTTCGCGGATTGCTTTCGATGTGTGCTTTATTATTTTATTATTTTGTTATTTTAATTTTAATTTCTGAATGTATGCTGTTTCTTTATTCTCCTTTTTTTAAGCATTTTTCATATACGGGTGGGACTGGAATTGAAGTTTGGTAGACGGTGGTAGTGGGCGGATCAGATTCCATGCGCTCTCTCTGAGGTTTTGCTTTCCCCTTTGAACCTCTTTCTTCCCTCCCTCTATTCTGGATTCGTTGTCCACCTCACCCTATCTTCCCATTTCTTTATGATAACTAATTATGATGATCTAAAATAGATGATAGTTTATATTTTTCCACTGGTTTCAAACCCATGAGAATGATTGATGCAGTCTTTTCTCTTGCACTAATCTTTGGAGACAAAAGATCTTATCTTTATTTACTTCTTAATCCATTTCTTAAACTATATATCATTCCTCAGCTCATGTATTTGCTGTGCTCATAATAAGGTTTAATTAATGAGCCCATCATCTTATGCACACTCTCTGACTTGCACAGCTTGAATTGTGCATGCTTACCAGCAAAGAAACTGTTACTTGCACAACTTCTGTGAATGATCTTCTATCCTATAACATGCATTCAAAGTAAATGTAAGCATACACAGTTACGGCATTTAAGACGATAAGTTTGATCCAATTTATAATCTCAAGCCGTGCATCTTTAAGTTAAAAAGAAAATATAGCATAGTTATACTGTTAAAAAGAAAATATTATGTTTGCCAAGAAGTGATCAATCTCATGATAATTGTCATTAAAAAAAGGAAAGAAAAACTATGAGCAATAAGCTTTTGAATATTGGCTTAGGAAGCTGCACTAAATATTAGTTTGAAGGTGAAGACTCTTTTTTCTTGGGCACGTAAGTAGAGATCTTACGTAAGCTAAAAGATTGACAGGAAGGCACATGATTCCACGTCGCAACCATGGAGGCACCCTTTTTGTCAAAAGCACCCAATTTTGAATAAAGATGGGACGACAAAGCATCACCTTTATCTCTTAGGCTCTCTGATTCTCTAATCTCTACCCTAGCTAGGTATCCAAAATTGCTTGTCACCGTCTATAATCTCAAACAATAAACCTTCGCTTTCCCATTTCAAGTAACCACTGGTTACCAAATTAATTTGTTCAACACGCTCCTAGGGGCTTCATTTCATTGTATTCTAGCTCCTCTCAGTCAGTTTGTCAACCTTAAGCACTCTGTATTTTGCTATCGACCTGTAGCATTTTGGATTTGAAAGAGATTTACAGTAATAAATGAGTGTTTAAGTTGTGCAAGCATGGTTTTCTGTGTTGAGATCCGAAGGGAAATTTTATTTTGTTATGTTGCTGATGCTGTGCACTCTCATATATTAAGTAGGGGTAACAACTTTTTGGGCTCAGATGCCCACGAAACTTCTCTTTTCTGCATCAGCGCTGTATATGTTTTTTGTTGTGCGCCTTTTAATTTTCGGTGGACAGTTTTGTGGAATCTGATCCTGTAAGATAAAAGCAAATCTTGATACGATGCCTGCCTCTGATTCAGCATATATTTTTGGATCAAGTTGAGTGAGGATGAGGATGAGGATGAGGTGAGTGAAGAACACTGTTGCTTTTAAAGAATCAAACGCAAAGGATGTTTTGAAAAACCAAAGGGCAAGTGAGGTTATTTTGGTAAGGTTCTTGTCAAAGGGATACCAAATCGGCACATAAAGTTGGATACATAGATGCATTGAGAGAAGAGGGAACTTGAAATTTCTATGTAAACATAACCCTCTTGTGATGTTTTTATTTTTTTCACATCGTATTCATCACACGCCTCCTGCTCTATGTTTAACTTATTATTAGTATCTAATCATGGAAAATATTGACGTGGAGGCAGGATCTTTCGCCACCCCACTTAGAGTTATGACAAAACAAAAGTTTCATATAACAAATCAAACACGCTCGAATGTGTTAAAGTTGCGGGGGAGAATTATAGAAGGAAGGAAAAGGAACAGATATAATATGAAACTTTATTCCATAAATAACTACAATATCATGGGAAAAGCATAACCATGAGGTGATATATTTACATTTCTTATTTGTTTCATGCACACACAAATAGATACGAGGGAAGAATATACATTTATAAATGCTGGTCGGTCGAGTGAATCCATTTATTCCGTTGTTGAGGATTGAAACTTGCGAGAAAGTAACAATCCCATGGAGAAGGCTAAAACCGCAGTGATGACAATTCCCTTGTTCTGTCTTAAAACTTTCACTGCACTTGTGAACATGGTAGGTTCTTTTTCCCACTTCCTTATCAACTCTTGAGGAAGACCGGCCACCTGGGTGGTTTCATTTCTTCTTTCCTCCTCCATATGGCGAACATGTTGTCTGCTGTTATCTCTCTGTTGATCATCAGCACCGTGTTGCTCATCGCGTTTGAGGTTTTCTTCTTGTCTCCTAACACTACTATCACTGCCACCATTTGCAGGCTCCTTAGGTGGTTCAGTTTCTTTGTTCCCTTGTGCTGCAGCCCTCTTGGTGATAGTCACATAAAGGATCTCACCATCAAATTTTCCAGCAATCTTATCAGTATCTGAATCCCTTGGCACTGGGAAAACTAGCTCAAAGTGAACACGTTTCTCTTCATTCACTTGCCTTTCTCCTCTTACTGTGATATAACCAGAGCCCTCCACCTGAAGCTTCACCTCTTCCTTCTTGAATCCTTAAAAAAAAAAGGCGCATGGTAATAATTTAACGAGCTTATTATTTACCTTATTTCACAAGCATGTATATTCTAGAGTTGAAGATTAAAATTAGAGGCTGTTTGAATATGGAATACCAGGAAGATCAACTAAAAGATAATGGCCGGTGGAGTCCTCTGTCCATCCAGAATTAGGCACTATCTGTTCCACAAGAGGAGCACGTGAGCTTGTTCTGGCCCCAACCCGTCTTCCACCTCTAACACTAGCCATTGATCTGGATGGACCAGTTGCTGATATGATTCTGCAGACAGAAAGTATGAATTTCGAAGCTGAACAAGTTTCAAAATTCAGAATGGAACTGTTTGCCCGTCCTTCATCATGAGCTTATATAATTGCATTTGCATGCTTTGATATGCATATTTCCCCCGAAGATGGTGAATATGAGATTGTTGGATGTCTTCGTAGCATTATTATTCCAAACTTATGCTGTAAGAACGTATGGGAACTTAAGGTGGTGACCAACGTACGTGTGCAGTTTTGCAACAACGTCCAAAAGTGGACTATTCTTTGCTTCATTTGCTTCCTTTGTTTTTTTGTTTTTACCTCAACATACATTTGCTTCCTTTCAGGGCACCTCGGCGGTGGACATTGCCCAGAAAATGAAGATATAGAATTAGAAGGCAGCACGGTACGGATTTACAAGTAAGAATGTAAGATCTAACCTGACAGTCTTCCATTCACAAGGGAGCTTACATGACATTAGGTGATAAGACCATTGGTTGCTGATGACGATATTTTTATTGGTAATTGATAATAATTCATTTGGTAATTAGGCGAAGATATTACGAATTCCGAAATGTATGTGTTGATGAGTTTTATCTCAACTCACATATAACGTGATTGGAAATCACTTCCCAAACATACATTGATTCACTGCATGTGCACTCCTACGTTATTAGTTATTTTCTCTTTGCCAAGAGCCCAAGACTATTTGGGTTACAAGAGTTTTTGTTAAATACATAAAAAAATTAGAAAAATTAATCTTTTAATCCTTCAATTATTAACTCAGTTATCACTCAATCTCTTAATTATAAACAGACCCCTCAACTTTTAACTCAGTAAAATTTAGTTGTCAATTTTTTAATTTCATAGTTTAATCCTTGTCATGCATAAGTCATCTTGGGTCATCTAGGTGGCAAAATTATATTATTAAAAAATTGCTGAGGTAGCCTCCAAATGAGCTCTTCAGTTCATCACCCGTTTAAACGCTCCCTCCCCTGTTTCCCCAAGTTCGAGCTAACAGAGCATGAGGGTCAACCATCCAAACAGGGACTCACTTGGCGCGCATTTGATCCACCATTTCCCCGCCGAACCAAAGAATTGCGTAAGTGATGATGCACGTGATCTTCCTTCTTCTCTTGGCAACAGCCTCATACACAGCTCACCGGCAAATGAAGCTACTCCAGGTGATGACCGGAAGGAACGAAATCTGCCGGCAAGCCATTGTTGATGTTATGAGGCTTGACGTTGGGAAGCTTAAGGAATATGGAGGAATCTGCGTCAGCAAGATTAGTGGCGGTGGAGAAGAATGAGAACATGACTTGGGGTGAATTTGATGCAATTCTTTGGATGATGTTCAGAGAAGAATGCGTGTAGCTAATTGCTAAAGTACCAAACCCTATTGGAACTCAACTTGCAGAGGGCATGTTTGAAAACGCTTTTCAATTTCCGTAATTGCGTTACACAGTGTCAATAAGTATATTAATATGTGTTAGTTAATTAGTTTGAAAATAAATCTTGTAGCATAGCTCATTCACATGCTAATTAATTAGTTTGTTTACCTCAATAGTATATTAATATGTGTTACTAATAGTTATGCTTTTTGGTATCATGCATTGACTCCCCATTAATATGTACGTTTTAATTTCAGAATAAATGCGTGCTCTCTTGAATCTTATTAAAATCATATTAACCTATAATTATTTGGTTATAAATTCTGCACATAGATGGCAAACTAAGTCACATGAGATGAAAATAAGAACCTTTAAGGAATAATCTTGACTGTAAATAAAGAAGCGCGAGTTGAAAGTGAGATTAAAAACAAGTAAAAGAAGATCCAAGTCTTTTCAAACTCTCGAGAAGCGGTCAACATTCTACTTAAAGACGGAGGTCATACCCATCAAATACCGTTAGGAAATTGAAGCAACTCGGCACCACCTTTATGGAGATTAGACAGGAATGTTGAGGTATATTATACGCCTATAAAAAGCCTAATGTGTGCCGACACACTAGCAAAAGAAACTCATCCAGAAAACTCCCAGATACATCTCCTCCCGAGGGCACCACCAAATTGCAAGAAACACCTCCTGATTGATCATTCTTTTGCAAGGGCCACAGTCCTCCATTTGTACGAAATCCTCCTTTTCTGTATCAAACTTAGCTTGTCTTTGTATTAAAAGAAAAAGAACAGTTTTTCAGTCATTAGTTTAAAATAGAATTATAACCCGAGAATCTAGGATGATTGATAATTGAACAAATATTTAAATATTGACAAAGTAAGTCTCTCAATCCAACGATACATTAAACTATATTTAGGGTTACATTGTTGCATTTATATATATATATGCCCGTACACACACACATATATATATATATTATCACACACCAACCTTCAAAGGTGAGTAGCTAACATGTGTTGACTTGGTGGTATTACCTATGCACAATCGTTGACCCAATGCCTTTTCCTATCCTACCTTAATTCAACAGATAAATAATATTCGGTCAGTCTTCTGGTTTTTTTTAATGACCATATATATAAATTGTAATTTTTTATTATATAAATTAATTTCGAATTGAATTATTGGTTTAGACTGGACTCTTAAACTTGAATTAAGTAGAGCAATTTGTGTGTGTGTGTACAATCAAGTTGACGAAGGTTTGTTATAATTATTGAGTTGTAAACAATTATCAGGCATTAAACTAATTAAAGCCGCCAATGCGATAGTGCAAATATTTTTCAATATAAGGTTAATTTTATAGTACAATTTTGCATAATAAATAATTCGTTAGATTTTTCCCCGTAATTACTCCATCCATCCGATTCTAATTATAAAAACACATTTTCACAGTCTTTTCAGTTATTTTTAAAAATGTCCTATCTTCATCTAATTTATATAAAAATACTCCGCAGCTTGAATATAGAATATTTACTTCAAATTCCAAACAACACAACTTAGACATATATAATATATTCTATAAGATTAAATTCAAACTAAATATAAACTTCAAATTAAATTATCAAAAATTATCCAATATTAATTAGACTTACCTATTATGATAAGCAGTTGTCAACATATTTTTTTTATTGATCAATTTTATTTTTTAAAAAATCGAAAGCCGGTTGGCAGGCTAACCTAAAGGCTGATGAGTTAGCCCATCACAGTTACAATTTACAGGTTAGGTGGGTGGGATCAAAAAGACATGTGTCCTAACAGTCATGTTTTTTCTAACCCAACCTACGGATTGAACATATATTACTAGCTTGACCAAAGACTCTATATTTACACATGTAACAAGTCTATACGAAGAAAAGTACAATGGCTAATATTATGAATCATATTTTAAATTGCATATGAAGCGGTTCTTGTTACTGTTACTGCTAATAGAGAACATGACATAGGAGGAGGAAAAAATAGGAAAACTATAATATGTGCATTGAAAGAGACGAAGGGAAATTATTAGACGTCAACGGAGTTGATCCCTAGGTTCTCATTTTTTAAACTAATTGTTTCCCAAAACTGTTGCATTTAAATTAACGACTTGCCAATATATAAATTATTTCTTCTGCGTATGGTGATGCGCACCGTATCATATTATATTAACGACTTGTCAATATGTGTGTGTGGGTGTGTGTGTGGGACATGTGCCTTGTTTGCATATTCCTAATAACAACCTTATGGTTACCATTTGTAGCTTATTCAATTTTCAACGACTCTGACTAACATTATCTAATCCTTTTAGGTCATTTTCAATTCATCGTTCCTCTGATGGGTCTTTTTATTTCATTCGCAGCTTTGTGTTTCCCCTGCAATATTTGATGAAGTTCAATTTATTCACTGTAATTTGTGAATAAAACTATTGCTGGGTGTGTTTGAGAATCCGTTGAAAGAAAAGAGTTTATAGATTCTAATAAAAATTTACAGAATCCAAAGAAATTTTATGGATTTTAAGATGGTTTTTACGGGTTTCAAGATAGTTTTGTTTTGGCTTGCATACATCGTTGGGAAGAAGTTCTTCCCAAACATACACGTTATATATATGTATAACAAACTAAATTAATCCAACTCATTTGTTGGTCTATATTTAGATACTGGGCTTGTTTGGTGGAGCGTTTGGAAAAGCCAAACGCACGTTTAACCAGAAAATTTATGGATTTCAAGATGGTTTTTATGGATTTCGATATGGTTTTTACGGGTTTCAAGATAGTTTTGTCTTGGATTGCATGCACCGTTGGGAAGAAGTTCTTCCCAAACACGCACGTTATATATATGTATAACAAACTAAATTAATCCAACTCATTTGTTGGTCTATATTTAGATCATGGGCTTGTTTGGTGGAGCGTTTGGAAAAGCCAAATGCACGTTTAACCATGATTTTCTGTAAAATGAGATAATCTCCTTCACATATTTACCTCGACTTACGTAAAAGTACTTCTCTACCTCGTTCCCAAACGGGCACACTAATCATGTAAACTGTAGGTTTTAACTTTTTTTTCTATGTTTCATTAATTGCATGTTTAATTAACTCGTCTACCCCTTGAAACCTAACAAATAAGACCGTCGTTGACAAATTCAAAAACGTTGCTTGGGATAAAATGTTCAATGGGTATATATAAACGCTTAGATTGTTAAACGAACAAGTTGTATAAAATGACGATCAATAAGTCGATAAGCTGGTCAAGAAAAGATTGGCTTTATTTATGAATTTATTGATTTCATTTCAATCTTATTCAACACGGTTTTGTCAACATCTTACTTCAGATTATTAAAAAAAATAGCCATATTTCAACACTTTAATTAATTATAATATTTTGGCACAATAGTTCCAAATGAATCATGAAATTTTTTATATGAAGTGATGGGAACCCATATATTTATTAGTGTTGATATTTATACGATAATGTTGACGTCATTCGATCGTATATATATAACTCTTATGGTTTAGATAATTCATCACAAATTAATCCTATTGCCTCTCATGAAACCAGATATACACAGATCCAATTCAAAGTCAGAGACTTTTTTTTTAATGGGACAATAAGTCAGTGAATTGATGGATCTTCCTTCATATTGGGACAAAATCCAATATAAACGCCTAATTAATTTCCGACACTTGAAAATTTATAATCAAACTAACGATAAGGTTTTCAGCTCTCCCCTTATTTTAATTTTCCGGATAAAATGATAAATCTGTTTTATATATAGAGTTGACGAGCAGAATTATAAATTATTCATCAACAAATGTTGATGATATAATTATAAGAAATCAATATATAATATGGTAATTGCTTTCATAACAGGAATATTCTTCCTGGCCTGTTTTGTGAATAAGGTTTATTATTGTAATTACAAAACAGTATTCAAATCAATAGCCCTGTATCCATTAGAAACTTTGCAAAACTCTAGGAGACATATTGATATCCAGATTTGAATAGGTTAATTTCACACAGACAAATAAGCCCTAGCTTGTAGCTTCCGGCATATAAGATGGGGAAAGGGAAAGGGAAGAAGAGAGAGAATGGAGAAGAGGAAGAAAGAAAAGAGATTAAGCAGTGATAGCGAGATAGAGAGCATCAAGAGAATATTATTTCTTTAAAACATTCAATTCAACGAGGACTATTATTTATAGCCTTACTCAAACTGTATAACTAATAACACCATAATCAATTACAATAACGACGAAATTACAAAATAAAAAATCAAAATATATCACCTTAATGATAATCAAAATAAATGGCCATAAATGATAAATGATAAGAATGATCCAGTATTAATTAAATGTAGTAGTTTTTAAATCCATGATACTAAATGTGATAATCTTTAAATCTCTGTGGAATTTTGTTTACCTTTTCATGACTTCCATCAACGGCTCTCTAGAAATATTTCTGAGACTTGACCCAGATGAGAGGGGTTTGTGTACGGACCCTCGTTCACTCGAAACAGATGATATGCCATTTAGAAGAGAAGAAGGATGTGGACAATAATATATCGATTGGTTTATAATAAACAAGGTTACAGAGAAATGTAAGAGAGCCGAGTTTACCTAACTAGCTAATTAAGAACTTATCTCTCACTTGTGTGTGTATTATTAATAATTTAGTGTAATGGTATATATGGAAATAAATAAGTGATAGAGGAAGCGTGCAAGGCAGCCCCACTAGGGTTAAAATGCTTGACTCAGAGAGAAGACGAAGAAAGATAAGAGAAGTTCCGGTCACCGGAGGTGGCAAAAAAGTTTGACCCAGAAAGGGTTTAGGTTAGGAAAGCATGCGACTTTTTTTGGTAACGTACGAAGCTTCAACGATGCCACTTTAAATTGTGCCCGACCATTGCGGCTTCAAACCCCCCTCCCTTCTACGACAATCTTGTCTCCGACGTTGAAGTTGAATTCTTCTACTTTTAACATATTCACACACACACATATTGTTTACGTGTTAAAATATTATATATATATATATATATATATTTTCCTTCTATTAGCCCTCAACGTGTTTCTTAATTCCAAGTGGTTATTTTATTATTACGAGTGCAATCGGATTGGGTGGCTGAGTGTGTTGACATTTTTGTGGTTTATATGTGCGTGTCGTGTTGAAGCTAGCCAGCCAATCAGCTCCCTTGATTCTCTCTTTGTTTGATTATTTTTCTTCTTATGAGTCAAATACTTCATGCAGATCCTCCCTTAAATACAAGAGGCCATTTCAAGACCCAGAACTGCTATACATACAGCTATTCAAAAAAGAAAAAAAGGGCAAAGAGATCGAGAGGCTAGGTGGCCAATTCGCCATAGCTATGGAGTTTTCTCTGGGCAGATCTGGCGGCCAAGAAGGTGAACCAGCCATTAAAGAGAAGAAGACAAGTGAAACTACTGCTCCTCGTCATCTTAGACAGGATAATACTGGTGTCGAGGTGAAGATTATTCATATAAATCACTTATCTTAATCGTGTTTTGTCAAAAAGCAAATCGCTTGTGAAGATATATTACTTTGATGTTTTGGGGTTTCAGATTCGGTATTGACAAAGCTTTTCCTCTCATATACTTTTGTTCCGATCGGTCTTACATATATACTTACATATATATATAACAAAACTAAAAGCCCACATAATTTAATTTAAAGCTATAAGCCATCTCTTCTTGATCTTAAACGCGCTAGCTTTACCGTTATATATATGAGTGATGTATGCATGCGGTTTTTCGATTACAGCTTCTTCAGTTTGATTTCCAAAATCATATATGCCTTCAAAATGATTTTTGCTAATTGAATGGCCCAGGTCACCGTGTGTGTGTGTGATGATCAGTGTGGATATGAATATATGATTAAACAGCATAAGAAATTGATCAATAATTACGAAGGGATATCGGACAAGGAGAGATATGATGTATATAGAAGCCGGGTTTTTCAATTTGAGATTCTATATCTTGTCTTATTCACCGCCTCAGGTTTACTAGTCTTTCTATAGTCACAGTAATTATAGAAGTTCATAACATTTATATCTGCAACCTTAGGTACTCGATCGAACGAATTAACCACCTGCAGTTGGAGATTTTAATCATCGAGATAAAGGATAAAAGGGTCTGGAAATTAATTTTGATTTAGATGTCCGTGTGTTGTAATTATAGAAAACCTTAATTTAATTTCTTTCCTTTGGTGTAAGAGTTGACCGATGCATGTGTGTTTCGGAGGATAAGGTAATGATATCTAAAATTAAGTGATAATCCACACTGATGCACATGTGAAACCAGAAGATTGTCGGCTGTATGCACACTCGACCTCTATTTTCTTCTTCTGCGTTTTTTGTTTGTTTGTGGGTAGATCATATCATTATCATTTTGCTGTCAGCATTTAGAAGTTGACCAAACCCTAATCATATTGCACATGCATAAGAGGAGAAAGGAAAAGAAGTCTAATTTTGATTATATATATATAGCCGATACATTAAACTCTCGTTGATCTTAATTTACAGTTGCCACCCATGAATGCAACCCATAGATCCGTGGTGGACGCTGGACCACCTCATGCATGCTCAGCCAAAAAGGAAGAGGTTTGTTTAATAACTAACCTTTCAAGGGAATTGTATATTAGTTAGTTACTTACTACATTAAAATGGATTAAATTTGCTGACTATATATGTGAATGGGGTAATGGATGATATATAGGTTAATGATGAACTTGAATCTACAAGAGTTGAAATGGGTGAGGTGAGAGAAGAGAACCAAAGGCTAAAGATGTGTTTAGAGCGAATAATGAAGGAATATCAGGCTCTGCAAATGCAATTCCAAGTTATAGCTCAACACGAAGCAGCGATGACGACGACGAAGACGATCAAATCTTGTGATCAAAGACCAAATATGGATAACAACCAAGATCCAGCCGCTGAGGAATCGGATCTGGTCTCACTCAGTCTCGGAAGAGTTCCTGCTAGTAGTAACGAAAAATCTAAAGTCGGCTCGAAGCCGTCATTACATTTACAGGGTCAAGAAGGAGAAGGAGAAGAAGAATTCAAACAAGACCTGTCTCTTGGACTGGAATGCAAATTTGAGACATCAAAATCTGGAAGCACCACTGAGGCTTTGCCGAATAATAATGGAAGCCCCACCAATAGCTCTGAATTAGTTCACAAGGAAGAAGAAGCTGGCGAGAGTTGTCCACCAAATAAGGCACTTAAAACTCCCAGAGATTCCAGTAAAGATCAAGATGAAGTTTCCCAACAAAATCCTGCTAAGAAGGCTAGAGTTTGTGTCAGAGCAAGATGTGACACTCCAACTGTAAGTAACTTCAAATTTCTCGTCCTTATTCCTTACTTAGTTTCTGTGTAGATGCCATGATTAGTATATTTATTCACACTCGAGTTAATTATTTGAAACAGTTGAATGATGGGTGCCAATGGAGGAAATATGGACAAAAAATATCCAAGGGAAATCCTCGTCCGAGAGCTTACTATCGTTGCACAGTTGCACCAAATTGTCCAGTAAGAAAGCAGGTATACATATATAAAATATACATATATTATATATCTACTCGGATCCTGAGAGTGTATATATATGTCACCATGTTGAAATTGGATACTTTCCTCTTTGGGACGACATATAGAAACAATATTATTGAATTGAATCCATTGACATTATGGTCTGTGTGTGATTTTTTGTTCAGGTGCAAAGATGTGCAGAGGACATGTCGGTTCTAATCACTACCTATGAAGGAAACCATAACCATCCTCTCCCTCTCTCTGCTACTGCTATGGCTTCCACCACTTCTGCTGCAGCTTCCATGATCTTGTCTGGCTCATCTTCAACCTCTAATAATCCCACTGGTTTAGTGCCATCTTCAGCAGCAGCATCCGCCATTGGATCTGATCATCTCCCCGACGGAATCAACTTCTACCTCGCAGCTGGCTCCAAACAAAAGCAATTATATGTCTCCAATCCTGCACTGTCACCTTCACCATCACACCCAACAATTACGCTCGACCTCACTTCCAATCCTTCCTCTTCCAATTATTTCTCGTCCCAACACTTCAATAGATTCAACTCAAACTACAATAACCCACCCAGATTCCCTTCTTCAACCAGTCTCAGCTTCGATAATTCCTCATCAGACTCCACTAATGCAATCTCGTGGAGCAATACTGTAGGGTTCCTCGGTTACAACAACTACAACACGCAGCCATATAATAATGGCAGCAGGAACATCCTTAACGGCATCAGCCTCGGAAGACAACCACCAATTTATCAAACCCCTCCCCCTCATCAAGTACATCATCAAAATCCTTCACTGCCAGATACCATAGCTGCAGCAACTAAAGTGATCACAGCTGACCCAACTTTTCAGTCAGTTTTGGCTGCTGCACTTACTTCCATTATCGGCACTACAGGGAATAACAGTGCCAGTGTTAGTGGGAGTAGCACGCAGCAAGGTGTTGGAGAAATCAACTTGGGTCATAAAATTAACCTGTGGGGAGATATTATCGCAGCTTCTGCATCTGGTTCAGCTTCCAATAAAGTCAGTGGATGTGGTTCAAGCTTCTTGAGTAAAACGACGCCGGCGGCCGGAACACAACCAGGAGGAAGTAGTGGATTGATGTTTCTACATCCATGTTTGCCATTTTCTAGCTCCAAGAACGCCTCTGCGTTATCCATGGCTGATAATAGAGACAAGTCCAATTCGTGATGGCAATATTTTTCCTCTTCGTGTTATGATATTTTCCCCCTTGTAAGATAAAAGGAGAATTTTGGGCACGTACGTACACATGAATAATGCTCTCTGCACATTAGTCTCTTCGGGTTCGTTTATTTAGGAAAGAAGTAGATAATCAAGATTTGTGTATGAATGGCAGTACTCGTGGGCTCATCATACATGTCTTACAGCCATTCATACAGAAATTTTTCTAAATCTGTGTTTAAGAGAAACTTGTGCAATGGGTGTTCCCCCTGTTTTGTTGATTGAAAGTTATTGTGGTGACATCAAATAGATGTGCAGAATGATGTACTTTCTGTACAATTGTCTAGGGAAGAAGTTGAGTAATGTCCACGGAAGATTAAATTAAGGATGTCATAATTAGGATTAGATAGATTTTGGAGCTCATTGTAGTTAAATCGATTCTCATCACAGTTCTATATAAAATTGCCACGTCAGGAATTCGTAATATAGGTTATTTTCTTGTTAATGGTAACATTGGAACGACTGTCACTCAATGTTGATCACGTTATTATTAGTAATTAGTTATACGGTCAATAATAAAAACACTTTTTGCCATCAACTTGCATCTGGACATGTTGAGTAGGATCATGCTTTGAAAAGAATTTTCTCTTTGGTTTGTATATTTTTCCTCATAAAGTTTGTTGATTAGAATAAAGTAACGCTGATCAATGAAGATAAATGTGTGCTTGGATTAATTAGGGGTCTTGGTGGTCCCGTGTAAATCTTCAGGGTTCTATTCACGGTTTATTATGAGCAGCTTATGCCCCGATTAGGGGTTTGTGGTGTTTGTTTGGGAACTCCGTTTCTAAAACGGTACACGCAAGTTGAGATAAAACCATTTTAAAAATTCGTAAAAACCATCTTGAAATCCGTAAAACCATTTAAAAATTTGTAAACTCATTTCTCTAAATATAACTTATTTCTCTCCCAAACACACCCTAGATCATACCGATAATGACATAAAGGCTAAGGAGAAGGCATCAATTTAATTCAAGATAGTGAATGGAATAACAGTCCAACCTATCAGCATGCGGGAAGTACCGGTTCGATCCCCTGTATCTCTAATTTTTTTTTGGTTTGCACCAGGGTATCCCACAACGGGAAGCCATGGGACTAATCCCCCGTCTCGGGTTAGCGCACAAAGCAGTAAAGGACTGGCTAAGTGATTTGCTCCATTCACATGAGCCAGGGATCGATCCTCTGACCATATGCTTAAGGGACGAGGCGCTGAACCACCACGCCAACCAAACTTGGTTGTATCTCCACTTTTTTGGTTTCGTTGGTGTTGGTCTCGATTTTATATTATATCCAGGGCCCCAGCCCCCATGGATTGTTTCTGGCCCAATTCCATTGATCTCTGCACATCTCCTTCACAAAAGTATCTTGCTAAGAATTTATTTTAGTCATAAGAGAATTAAAACACAAATAATGCAAAATAAAAGATAGCATTAAGCACAATATATGAAAAGCATTCTATGGCATGCTTTTAAGTTCTAATTATGTCCTTATTACCAACCAAGTTATTTCTCAGCCTTCTCTGTGGATGCATGAAACAGTAGTAGCATCTCCAGGCCTCCTTGGACACAGTATCACTGGAATTTTCTGCAGAAATAAGAGTCCAAAACAA
>JANTPZ010083875.1:0-11655 GCA_025593235.1 Vachellia pachyceras
TTCATAGGCGAAATGTTCTTTGCAAGATAACCTGATAATAGAATTGCAAGAGAAGCTAACAACCGCAGAAAATAAAGTACAGGTATGAACTTTGAAATACTGAAGAAAAGAAATTTCATAGCTTAAAATCATTATTTATCTTTCTTGTACTTGGTCCCATGCCTGAAACTGGTTTGAACATTGAAGTAGTCAGCATTCATTTAGGTTACCTTTGATCCGTATCAGGTGTGTGACATATCTGTATTTGAGACAAGAACGGAATTTGAAGGTCAACAGAAACTCAGAGAGGAGTTACAAAGACGTTTGGCAGATGCAGAGTACAAACTCATAGAAGGGGAGAGACTTCGTAAAAAACTACATAACACAATTTTGGTAATTTCCCTGAGCTTAAAACTTTGTTTATAATTAAGTATCATCTCCTTAATTGTCTCCATATCAATACAGGAGTTAAAAGGGAACATCCGGGTATTCTGTAGAGTTCGACTGTCACTGCCTGATGAAAGTTGTAATGGAGAGTGCAAGATTATATCTTTCCCCACATCAATGGAGGCTGCAGGACGAGGCATTGATTTACACCAAAGTGGTATATATCTCTTTTGATGCTGCCACTGAAATTATTATTTCACTTAAATAATGTCATTACTCATGTTGCTCTTGCTCTTGTTTTCTTTGCCTTAGGTCAGAGATATTCTTTCACATTTGATAAATTCTTTGCACCAGACACATCACAAGGAGAGGTTTTTGTGGAAATTTCACAGCTTGTACAAAGTGCTCTTGATGGTTACAAGGTAATTCCATCACACATTTTCCTTTGATTATCTAAACCTTATATTAAGAATAGGAGGCAGTATATTTCATCACACTTCGTTCATTTGGTGGCATTTTCTTTCCAGGTTTGTATATTTGCCTATGGTCAGACAGGATCAGGGAAAACCTATACAATGATGGGGAGGCCAGGAAATACTGGGGAAAAGGGCTTGATACCGCGGTCGCTGGAACAGATATTTCAAACAAGGCAGTCTCTGCAATCCCAAGGCTGGAAATATGAATTGCAGGTGACGGCAATTTCTTCTTCAGGTTTTCTAACCATTTCCAATATAAAAAAATTTCAAACAAGGTGAGAACATTTTCCCTTCATAACATTATGCAGGTATCGATGTTGGAAATATATAATGAAACCATTCGCGATCTTTTATCTACTAATCGATCATCATCCTTGGATGCAACACGTGTAGAAAATGGCACTCCTGGAAAACAATATGCTATAAAACATGATGCCAATGGAAATACATACGTTTCTGATCTTACAGTAGTGGATGTTCAAAGTGCTAAAGAAGTCGCTTTTCTCCTAAATCAAGCAGCCAATAGCAGGTTATACTATTTCAGAATGTTCTCTTTTTACTTTTCATGCTTTTTAAGTAGAGTCCTTTTTTCCAATTCTGATGGCATGATGGAACTGGACTGATTTTGAATCTTATTATCAGGTCTGTGGGAAAAACCCAAATGAATGAGCAGTCATCAAGAAGTCATTTTGTGTTCACTCTTAGAATATATGGTATTAATGAGGTACTTGAAACGAGTTTTATGCGTTTTTAATTTTCAATCTTCCATACACAAATTATTTTCTAATCTATTTCTTTCTTTTTTTTGGGCTAGAGCACTGACCAGCAAGTGCAAGGTGTTCTGAATCTTATTGATCTAGCTGGGAGTGAGCGTCTTTCAAAGAGTGGATCAAGCGGGGACCGACTGAAAGAAACTCAAGTATGCGAAGCATTTATGTTTTCTTATTTTTCTTGCGTCTGCTTATTTAGTTTCAAATAAATTATTTTCCTTTTTATTCTTGGCCAGGCCATTAATAAAAGTTTGTCATCATTAAGCGATGTTATATTTGCCTTGGCAAAGAAGGAGGATCATGTACCATTCAGGAACTCAAAGCTTACCTATCTACTCCAGGTAATCCTTGAATAATTGTGGCCATATCTTACGTTTATCAGCAGGTAGCTTGTTGTTTCATATCTTAAACTATAAAATGATGAGTACTAAATGAAAGATTGATTAGAAGATTGTGGGCATATTAGAACATAGCCCTGCATCGACTAATGGATTAAAGTTATATAGTAACTTAATTCTAATACAGTATTAGAGCCATTCGAATATTCTTATTGTCAAGTGCTTTTGAGGTGATCTGATATTTGCATTGCAATGGTTGAACAGCCCTGTCTTGGAGGAGACTCAAAGACATTAATGTTTGTGAACATATCTCCTGAACCTTCCTCAGTTGGAGAGTCACTATGCTCTCTCCGGTTCGCTTCCCGAGTGAATGCTTGCGAGATTGGGACGCCTCGAAGACAGACCAATGGACGACCCATGGACTCACGCCTGAGTTACTTCTAACCTTTAGGTAGATGAAGATATTCTTTGACTATATTTGTGATAACAAAGCGCATTGTATGTGTGGTGAGGTGACTATAATAAAACTGAATATGAGTGTTAGATTAGCATACAAGATTGTGTATAGTGAGGAAATTAACTGATGTGCTTTTCTTAGTAATAGTATCTCCCATTCTGATAGTTTGACATTTCTTGGCTCAATGATCATGGTTTTGTCCCTTTTTGGGTTGATCAATCATGATGAAATAGGAACTCGAAATGTATGTTTATCTTGTAGCTCACTAATTTTAATTTTCAGTTGAAAAACACAGATTAAATTATTTTTTGATTGATTATTAAGTTATAAATTTATTTAACACATGACTTTAAAATATATTTTAATCAACATATAATTATAAATAGCATTGAACCAGGTGACTTTAATTCATTGGGGGCGAAAAGCGGGCTAGGGGGTCAAACGGATTGTGATGGGGCAAGAAGATATTGGGTTACAGAATTATGAGAGCCCATATAAGATAGAGTATAAATGCACTTTATTTCCAAGAGTCCAGTTGATTTATTCTTGAAAAAAATTAGCCCTTTTGCTCTTTATAATTTTGATTGAATTGTAACTTAGTCTTTTAAACATGCCAAGTTTTAATTGAATTAAGGCTATAGAGATTGGGGTTAGGGGTTAGTCCATCACAATGTGGTGAATGGATGTTTAAATATTCACCGGAAGAGGTGTTTAAGTTATGTCTTGAATATGATTGCTTTCAGTATAGGTGATACATGTATTTAGCAAAAGAAATACCATCGTTGGACCTTCATGTATAAGCAATTTGACTTTTTTGAGATTAAAGAAGTTAATTAACTGATATATTTATCATTTTTATCCAAACTAATTTACTTTATTTATAAATTGATATATAATTTAATCATACAAATAAATATTTTAGAATATATATTATAATTAAGTAATATATTTGCCTTTGTTAAATTAAAAAAAATCAACTGACTAGATCGAAGGTGGTAATAATAAAATTATATATATCAAAATTGTACTAAGTTAAATATTAAAGACTTAGTTATAATCGAGCAAACTATCACCAAAAAAAATAGTTTTTCCTTTGTTTTTTTCCAATAGAATTGGGATTTTCAGAAGGGAGCATTGTGGAAAATGACACATTTTTTTAATAATACTGATATTGTTACTTAAAAAACAGAGTAAGATAGATATAAATATAATTTTGGAGGTTAGGCCCTAACATCATCCTCCATCCCTAAACCAGTGGATGGGTTAGCATACAAAAAGGGAAATTTATTTTGAGATCCCAAATAAGGAACTTATTTAAGGAACGGTCCCATTGATAAAAATATTTATCAAGAAGTCTCATTGACAACATGAGATGTTGTCAACACAGCGCATGCTATTTCAATATATAAGATCTCATGTTGTCAATGGGACATCTTAATAAATATTTTGATCAATGTGACTATTCTTTAAATAAGTTCTTTATTTGAGATCTCAGGCGAAATTTCCCATACAAAAAGGTTCATGAGAGTACTTTGCTAATACGTCAGCAAAACAGATATCCTCTGTAAATCTATGATGTATCACCACATTTCAATTCCTATGAAAGAAGTTGGCCCTCACATCCTTAATAACATATATGAAAGGATGATCGATGTGGCATCCTTTGGTAATCAGCGAATATAGCACGTATAAAACAACTAAAGTGTATCAACATGAAAGATGAATATGCATATATCTGGTCATAAGAGGGCAGCACTGCTTCTCCAGAAATAGAAAAGCATTCATTCGTTTAAGATAAGATCTTATAAAAAATAGCACATCAGCAATAAAGTAAATAAGTATATGCCAAAATCATTTTCAAATTGAGGCATCCTTGTTTGTCCTTTTCTCTCTTACTTTTGCTTATTCAAATTGCAGATTATGCTCCATTTCTCTGCCTGCTTGTTTCTTTGTTTATGATAGTGGATGTACATGAGATTAAGGTAAATTACTTTATTCTCAATCAAATGCACATATTGCTGTGTTTATGCGCACACAACTGAATTATTTAGTTTCTTTAATATACCTGTTCATCCCTGCATATTTTTAAATTCACCATTTTATATGCTTGTGTTTCTTTTTCCAGAGCATGAATGTTTTCCGAAGTTTTTTTTATGAATTCCACCGAATCCCACTTTGAGGTCACATGGATCGTGTTCTCATTGTAACATTCTTATTTTTAGATTTATAATTAGTTGTTGATTAGGTCTTAAATTAGTCGGAGTGTAAAATAAATTAAGAATTAAAAAAATCAAAATCAAATCAAATTCAGGTTACTTATTTTTTTTAAAATTATATATATAAGGAAATCTCACTTAAAAAAAGTAAGTAACTAATTATATATGTAAACTTATTTTATTGTTAAATTAAATAAAAAAATTGTCTGAATAATAATTTTTATTTTCTTTTTTTTTTAAAAAAATTGATATATAACATTTTAAGGACACATAATCCTAACCTTATATAAAATTGTCTTCATCGCATCAGAAACAAACACTCCGCCGCTACAGTAACTCCCTTGCTAAAGCACCACAGATTCTCATTGAGAATTTTGGAAGCGTCTCTTGTGTGTGCTTATCCGTAAGTTTGGGAGCTATAGGTAACTCTGAATATTTTTCCATATACTTGTAAACCGCATATGATTAAATTGTGATTGAAATATATTTTATGCATTTTTGAACTGAATTATATAAATGCAAATATTTAAAGTTTTCAATATATATTCTGGCATGAAAATTTTTATAACTGTCATGGTGGTTGGATTGTGATTGGGTTGGAGTTTGGAGGAGAAATATGTATAATAAGATTTTATCACTCAGTGCACAGTAGATGCCATTTGTAAGACCCCTTTATCCATATCTTTCCTTTGGCTAGGATTGCATTGGAAATTGTGGGACATGTAACGCCTCCTTGAATTTCTTTTAAGGAGGGAAGCTATAGTCCAGACTTAAACTCTATACCTTTGGCTGGATGTATTTTAAGAAACTGGTGAGCTTGAGACAATCCAGTTACTTAGATAAATTTCTGTTGAACTATATGTTAGCTTATAGCTCCAGTCAGCGGAATAAGGATGGACGGTGTTATAAGGATGTTTGCATATTGCATAATCACACACGATTTGTGATGATGATTGTAAATTATAAACTATGAAAAATATAAAAAATTGTTTATATGATGATCTTTACAAATACAAAAGTATTTGTAATTCAATTCTTCCTTTTAATCATATGTCGTCTGCTTGTGTGTGGTAGAAACTTTTCAGAAGTTACTAGGGTGTGGAATCTCATCCCGTTATATTATCATTTTTTAGGTGATTGTTCTAGTATGCAGCAAGGGAAGGCACCTATGGAATGAGCCTTCTTCTCTGTTGTGCCCTTAATCACATGCTATCATTTTAAATTACCATGACTCTAAGACTTTCGCATTTTATTTTTATTTACTCTGACATTTTGGAAAAATTTGAACTGATATTGGTAACATGTATTTTGGCTGGATTAGTGATATGTTTTAATGAATTCTTTTTGGAAATCCTCATTTATTTAGACATAGAGGATTTCATTAAATATTTTGGTAAGAATTTTAGGGTGTTACACTTGTCAACAAGCTAATATAACTAAAGCTTATCTCTTCAATTATTAATTAACCCAAAAAGCTAATATACCTAAAGCTTATCTCTTCAATTATTAATTAACCCAAAACACTTCATAATACTTCTTCTTTGTTTATTTCAATGGCAATATGATCAGCTGTGGAGTTGAAGCATCAAGCATCCAATTCTCTGGATCTCCATTTTCTAATGCCCTCTGAAAAGATTTATCCTTTTATGATACTCTGTGGGGTGGGTGGTTTGAAAAGGGTAAAAAATCTATGCACATGACAACCTTCGACGCTTGATATAAGTTATAATCAACTTTTTATGGAGATTAAAAAAGATAAATAAATACTTTAAATTACACTACCTTTCATCTTTAATATAAAATTTAATTAACTTTTTTTTTGGAGATTGATGAATCTTATTAACTAATATATTGATAATTTTTTAAAAACTAATTTAACTGACTTATAAAATAATATATAATTTAACGAAACATATAAATATTTCAGAATGCGTGTTATAGTTAAGTAATTTATTTAACTTTTTAATATCATATAAAAATTCAACTGGTACTTATATTAAGAACATAATGTGATATAGATTCTTGAAATATTTATATCTATCATTAAATTGTATTTTAATTTATAAGTCAAGTAAATTAATTTTAAAAAAGTGATACATAAATCAGTTTGTTTAACTTTTTAAATCTACTAAACAAATAAATTGAGGCTTGTATTGGGGTTATCCTCTTCCTGAATTTTTTTTGGTTGATTAAGTCAAATAAGACACTTTCAATGTATGATTTAGGTTTTATTGATCCCAAACCAGCCAACGTCAGTTTAACTGTTGACATCTAAAATTACATCAGAGTCTAGTTTTCCAAAGGAGAAATATTAATTGTTTGGGAAGAACTTCTTTCAAACGTTGCATGCAAGTCAATATAAAATCATTTTGTAATCTATAAAAACCATCTCGAAATTTATAAATTTTTCTTGAATTCTACAAGTTCTTCTTAGAATTCGTAAACTCATTTTTTCTAACGGATTTTCAAACATATACTAAATCCCTTTTGTTATTTATGTTTTAATTGCTGTGTTGGAATTGAAGAAGTTACGTGCAAGTTTAAACCTGATTAGGCGGAGGCCGAGGCGTGTAAGCCACGTGCAATTAATTTAATTCAACAAAAGTACGATGAAGACTTTTTTTTTTTTGCAATTTTTTTGATAAACCGAAAAATAAAGACTGTTTCTTTTTCCTCATGCGCTCCATATGAGGATGTCTTGTCGTTTATAAACAGGGCGGCTCATAACTAAACAGTCGCCAAACATTTATGCATGCGATTATGTAAATAAGCACATGAGCTTTACAACTCATAAAATAGACACAAGTCATAAAGCTCGAAAAAAAAAATATAATCACAGAAAATATAAAAAAGTATCCTAAACTAAAGCTATATTTTTGCAGAAAATTACAACAAGTCATATCGCTCGAATGTTGTGAATAGAAGTATATTTTTTTTTGAACTTTGTGCCATGTAATTTAAATTTAATTACAGTGCTATGTTCATCAGGGGACACATCTTTGCTTTTTTAGTAGGCGAAGATTAATGTGTGTACTTCAAGTTATACATATTATATTCTTACATGTTTGAAAATTAATGATCAAATCCCAACAAAGTGATGAAATTTTCCACAAGTTAACAGGTAGAGTATGGCTTACGTATTTGTAACATTCTCTCAATGAGAATTTTTTGTTTTGATACAACTCTCAATGAGAATTAGATTAACAGCTTATTGCGAATTTCATTTGTGTAGTTGTGCTGTCGGATTCTAAATTCTTGCTACATGTTAACTTGATGCTGTGGAAGCATTATGGATTACCCTTTTAAGGATATTATAAATGAAGCCAGATCTCTCTTAAACAGGAACTAACAAATTTTAGTTAATCATGTCTCTAAGAAAGAAAACACCACCGTAGATCACTTAACTAATCTAACCCATAATATTCATGGGAAAATTTTGTATTTTGGAACCCACCATCTCATTTGCGTGAGGATGGCGGGCATAGAGGTTATGGGTCCTATGGTTCCTCTTGTACTCCTCATTTGAGTTAATAGTATCTAGTATTATTTAAAAAAATTACTGCTACTTTCACTATTTTGGTTATTTCTTTCTTTCTTTCTTTCTTTTTTGTAATAAAAAGTTTAGATGGTTTTGGTAGCGATCCTCCACAAGATCATGGCATGGCGCAAGAGCTCTTTGAGCACTTAAAATGAACTTACAATATCGCATATCAAAGGAGTCCTCATAACAATAGAGGGAATCTAACTTACCTCCTTATAAAAGTTGAATCCGTTCTTTACCATCTGTGTCAACTCTCATCGGATTTTTTTGGTTCTTTCTGTTGATTCTCGGTGGAACTTCTGTGATCTGGAGTAAGATTGGGCCAGCGTCCGATTTTGAAGCCCATGTCCGTATCCGGTTTTGTCGTTGAAACATGGCGACCATTCGACGGAGGTCATTAGTCATTGCCACTTGTGATCAAGCTTCTATTTTCCTCATCACTCATCAGTCTCACGGATTCCCTTTTCGCAGAAAAGACCCCTCTTTTCCCCTATCCCGTCAAACGTGCAGCCCTTGCTTGCTATCTTTTTTATTTCCAGGGGAAGAGGCTCGCCTGAAATTCTGAATTTCCGGCAACCTCCGCTGCAGAATGGTTGGCCCGGAAAACACTAATTGGCTTTTCGATTATGGTTTAATTGACGATATAACTTTCCCGGATGAGAGCTTTACCATACCTGCTTCTGGGTTCAGCTGGCCGGCGCAGGCCCCGAATGGTTCTTCGAATATCAGGTTCTAAAATCATTCACAAGTCTGTCTTCTTTTGTGGATGCACTCTGTAATTTTCCTATTTATTGCTGATTGGTTATTAGGGTTTTGGATATATTAATGTATTCTTGCGAGCTATTATGAATACTCTGGCGTTTGTTTTATTCCTGATTGCCTGACTTTTATAAATTTCTGGGCTTTTAACGTTCATTTTCGATGATACAGGTTGCGAGTTTTCTTAGTTCATGGAAGAAATGTGTTATTGGGTTTGGTTTTGTTTGCCATAACCACTAATTGCTGCAACTTTCTGCAAACTCTTGAAGAACTTGTTCTTCGAATGCTAATATTGTTTATTTTTCAAAGTTAAAATGTTTAGTATGAATCTTTATATGCAGTATTATGTGGAACTTGGCTTTTCTTAAACTTATTCGTGATAACCTTGTTTCTCCACTATTTCATCATTTCTTTTTGGGACTGGTATGCTTGGAGTATAATTTGGTTATGTAGATAATGTTTCTTTGGCTTGATCAGAATGTACTATCGGGTTATATCTGCATGATGATGTTCAGATATCTTGTTTATCTCTCAATATGTTAACGTCACTATGCTGAAAGTAGGCCTGAATGTTTGAAGTTGAAACATGATTGTCTGTTCAAACAGAAAATGAAAAATAAGTAGAAACATGATTGAATCTGTTGAATAACTCCAGGACACTACCTCCCTCTTCCACACCGCAAATTCTTGCTGACTTTATCTTCTTTGATATTTGATGATCCTATCTGATTTTAGTGCTGAAAATGATGGCGTGTTGGGGGATACTGATGGTGTAAAAGAGTCTGGTTCAAAGAAGAGGTACAAATTTTATTCTTCATTTCTATCCATGAAACAAAGTAATTTCTATATTAATGAAAGGAAACAACAATGAACCAACATCCTTTCATTTTCATTTGGCCCCTCCCCTGACGTCATATTTCCTTTATTTAGTAGTACAAACGGTTCCTCTTCTAATTCCAAGTTTCCAACAACGTAGCATAAAAAGGTCAAATGTTAATAGCTTTTGTTTTCTTTTATTTTTCTTTTTTTTGGGGACCAACAAATCTTAGTAGCTTATCCTTGAAGGGAAGTCACCTCATCTCTCTTTTTCACTTGCTGTTGCAGGGTTAGACCTGAATCATGTTCTGCTTCTAGTTCAAAGGCATGTCGGGAAAAGCTGAGGAGGGACAGGCTGAATGACAAGTAAACTTTTTATTGCCCTTTTATCCATCTCTATGCTTCCCTTGAGTTTTTATGTTAATATGTCTCAGAGGCTTGTACCTGATATGCTTGATATCGTTAGGTTTCTTGAATTAGGCTCTATTTTGGAGCCTGGAAGGCCTTCCAAAACAGATAAGGCTGCTATTCTGGTTGATGCTGTTCGAATGGTGACACAGTTACAGGGTGAAGCCGAGAAGTTGAAAGACTCAAATATGAATCTTCAAGAGAAAATTAAAGAGTTAAAGGTTAGGCCTTGCTTTCTATTTGGTGGAAGTTTTTTATAATGGAAGAAAGTGGACAAGAGAATTCATAGAGACCTAGCAGCATGAGATTCCTATCTGTTATGCAGGCGGAGAAGAACGAACTACGAGATGAGAAACAGAGGCTCAAGGCTGAAAAAGAAAAGTTGGAGCAGCAGTTGAAATCTATCAATGCTCAACCTGGTTTCATGCCTCCCCCTCCTGCAATCCCTGCTGCATTCGCTGCTCAAGGCCAAGGCCCTGGCAGCAAGTTGGTCCCTTTTATTGGTTATCCAGGAGTTGCCATGTGGCAATTTATGCCTCCAGCTGCTGTGGATACTTCACAGGACCATGTGCTCCGTCCACCAGTTGCCTAAGTTGGCACTATAAAATTATTTGGGCATCTATTTTGCCTCAAAAGCTTGTATTCATTCACCCTTTCTCCTTAACTTAGTTTCCTTGTTGTCACTTTGTTTTCTGTCTTTTTCCCCCTTTGTTTTTTCCCTTTAGCTTAGCAACATCTTGGCTTTGTTAGCTTTCAATCAAGTGTTAGAACTGGACCTGGGGGTGAGCTTGATTGTATTTGATATCTGATACTATTATGGAATAACGCTGGTATTTGCATGTAAATGCTAATAAGCTTCTCTGGCTGACTTCCCTTTCGTTTTGATGGCTGTTCTTAGTTGTTACTGGGTTTTGAGGTGATCTGTTCCGAGACATGTTTTTGAATACGCCTGAATAAATTTAGGTACAATATTGTGATCTTCTAAAGAACCTTTTTTAGGCTCCAGGCTTCTAAATTAATTTGGTTCTGACTGGAATCTTTCTACTTGGACTATGACTCCTGAGGCAAAACTGGTTAGTTAGCACTGAAGTTTTATTTTATTTTCGTTTGGCTAGTACTGAAGTTGAACGTTGATCTACAAATATTATCATATTGGCCGCATGGTACGTCCTGATTATCCAACGATTGGGAAGATTCACATGCATAATCTACAATACGATAAAGACTGAAATGGAAGACAGAATAGAAAGTTTCACAAACAAAAGGGGAGCATCAGCCTATGCCATGGTTTTAACTTCTCCAATGAAGGCCTAATGCTTGGAATTACTCTCCTTTTTTTTTTTTTCTTTCTTTTTTGCTCTATACAAAAGCGATTTCTTCAACTCATGAACAAAGGCCACACACTTTCAAAACCAAGCTATGATGCCCTGATGCGACAGTTCTTGATGAACTTATCTGAAAAGTCTATATACTTGGCCCACAGTGGCCTTAGCTGAGGAAAAGCTATC
>JANTPZ010083877.1:0-11619 GCA_025593235.1 Vachellia pachyceras
GTGCATGATGATTCCAGGCAACTGCTTGAACCTAACAGGATAATCAAACCAAAGTGAATTCAGAAGACATCAGGAAAGCTATTTTCACAGCTCATCAAAGGTAGCCATGGAAAAATAAATAATAATCTTTCTTTGGCAATTCATGAAGAAAAAAATAATGTAAATTAGAAAGATTTCTCCCGACTTAACAATGTGGATTTTAACTATCAAAGCCCCAGTAAAGTCTCATTAAACTGTTAGATGCAACCACATATTCAAGAAATCATATATATATATATATATATATTTTGTGTGTGTGTGTGTGTGAAGAATACTGTAGAACAATCCAGATGTTGAAAGAGGATTTATCTAATAATTGAGGTAAAAATTACTGCAGTCCACCAATTGTTTTATCATTTTAATTGTTCTACATGTGATTACAGAGAAGGTGACAACTCTCTATATTGTAAATAAAACATGAACAAAGAGAATGAACCAAGTCCATTTTAATTCTAGGCTCTTGCCTTGTCTGAGTGATGCTCCATCGTAATTTCACACTTCCCAGCATCCACATCCCAGATCTTCACTTGCTTGTCAGCACTAGCACTTGCAAGTACATTCCTGAATTATTATTTTTGGGGACAAGGTGAGACGGGAACAATCCAAAAAAAAAAAATCTTTTATTGAGAAGGCATTCGCACAGATAAACAAAGGCAGAGTTTAATTTTAAATTTAATACTTGTACTCCGCATTCCAAGCAAGAGAAAGTACTGCGTCAGTGTGACTGCCATCCTTGTATTTGATGGGTTTCAGCTACCAAAAAGGAAAAATTTACAGAATCAGAGAAATATGCTCACTCAGAATGGAAATCTAATTTTAGAAATGCAAATGGCCAAACTGTAATTTACTATAAAGGAATGAAAGAAAATACTGATTCAACAAGATCTCTATCCAATGCCCAATAACTCGTTTCCTTGGTTGGGACAAGTATAACATCAAAACTAAAATAAGACAGCATTCACAAACTACAAGAACATTTGAGAGATGTCTGCATTTGAAGAATAGAGACTCATATGCGTAACAAATTAATTTATCTATTTTTATGTGCATCTAACAATACCACTGGACATGGTTCTTCTATAGAGAATCAACAAAGATAATGGAAAGATTTTTATATCAGGATTCTGCCTACAAGTTACATGGAATCAGGCAAAGTTATATTTGAATATTCAGTAATCTAAGCTAGTATTGTTCAACTATCTATCACCAAATAGCTTACACATCCAGAAGTATGACCACCGATGGGCATGTCTTTCAACTAAACCCCATTATATATCTTATTCTATTAATAAATTATAATGCTACAGTACATTTTGGAGAATCATGGAAGCTAAAAAAAATCTTATAGTGACTGAAAAATATGCAATCATTAAAAATTTGGAACAGACCTTCTTCTTCCCTTTTCTCTTTTTCATGCCACCTAAAACCTTACATGGCTTTACATCATCAACCTGAAACAGCAGAAAATTATGTGGGAATCTGCAAGATGGCCCCCAAGTTTTGGCAAAGTGAATGAATTTATAAGCACAATCCACTTACAACATCAAGGTCCCAAATTTCTATACAAGGTTCCATTGAACCAACAGCTATGAAGCTCCCTGTGAACATATTGTAATTATTATCAGAAAGTTATAGTAAAGTCAAACTTTTGAGCATAAATTGATATGCATAGTAGTGATTTCAGGTAATGCAAACATATAAACAATTAACTGGTTGTTGAAAAAAGAAATTTAATGGTCTAAAGTGGCTTTGATTAAAAGCACACACGCAACCTATTCAATTTTTTGCAGCATGCACCTGATACTTGGGATTTTTACTTTAACTACTCTCATTTGATTGGTATGCATCAACGTGGTCTCCCAGGAAAAATTCTTTCCATCAAAATGATGGAAGAAACATTCCTAAGGGTGTTGATGGAAAACTGGACGGTTCTGGAACCATATTTTATCTTTTTCCACTTTGTCTTCAGTTAAGTCACTCATTCCTGGTGGAGGGGATTTGCCGACCATTTAATGGCCAGTCCCGGCTGAAAATAGAATGTCTAGTGGCAACCGATGACAGAATAGCTGGGTTGTTAATTTCATCCATTTCTTTTTCCTTTTTTGGTTTTGCTTTGTTCATTTTATAATTATATTATATATATATATATATGTGTATGATATAGAATAGATTTTTTTTTTAAATTAGGAACACTTTGGTCATTTTCTATCTCAAAACTTCCATCCCATCAAGTCGATACAAATATAAAAAAAATAATATCAAGATTCCATTTATTTTCTTTTGTTTTCATATTACAGATTCCATTTATTTTCACTTATATCGCAAACACGCTTTAAAAAGCCCATTCCCATTTCTTCAAAATGGTTCCAGTATACCCAACAGGTCCTAAAAGTAGTCTCTTACCCAAAAAAGGAAAGGGTGAAGAAACTTATAATTAAAAAAAAATAGAACTATATTATATATAAGCGTTTTCTAACCTCTCCCATTTCACCCTCTGCCTTGCCCCACAAACAGAGAGGCCTTAAGTATTATTAGGAGAGTTCCTTTTGATATTCTTGTCGGAGGGGAAAGAAAAGAACATATTCACCACAAAAGTGTAATTGATAAGCATCAATATGTATTCCATAAGAATCAACTAAAATGTCCATAGGTCTCACCCCTTTCTTCCCCTTTAAGGTGGAAATCTGACCAAGCTAAGCAGAGTGGAAAAGCTGAAATTGTGATCTCATTGCGAACATACATGTTCATCTCACTAGAATTAGAGTCCTCAAGTATCCAAACCTGCCAGCAAAGATAGAAATGGCACTTTAGTGCTCCATTTATCCACTATCAGATGAGGGAGATGGAAGATGAAAGAGCAGACTATTTCATGGACAGCATTTATTGCACCTCAAGACGATTCATATCATCCTCATTACATGCACAAACAATTACAGAGTCTGTCGGATTAATTGTCATGTCTTCCAAATCTTCTGAGTCATCATCCTGAATTATGTAAAGTGCAGTGATGTTTGAGCACAACAAAAGACAAATGATAAAAGCTAGAAAGCAAATACTAGAAAGCAAATACACTAAAGTATTCTGTACTTACATTTTGATCCATGATATATGGGTCCAATTCGTTACTTGGATAATAAAGATCACCAATCCCCGAACTAAACAGCTCAACTCCTATGTTCAGCAGATGATACGATTCATTCAAGAAATAAAAGGTGCACTATGAATCAAGAATATTACAGTGTTCAATATAACACCCAAAAGGAAAAGACACAGACGAAAGAACAATGCCTTCTCTGTCATATTATCCTTGGATATTGCAACTCATTATGCTCATATGCTTAAAACGAAAGAGCATCTCGCACCTATTTAGGTGACAATTTCTGTTCACTTAGAGTGCACCCCTTGTACATAATTTCTTTGCAATGAAATTCACTTCCATTCAGGGAAAAAAAGCATGTCATACCAGTTCTGTAATAATTAAACAAAATCAGCTCACCATACCTTCATCCTCTTCGTCATAATTGTCCATGTCAAGTTCCCTTAACCCGACAGTAATATCATCAAATTTTTCATCTGATGTCTTTCCAAGCGCATCTGCTACAGATAATGCTTTCGCGACTTCATCATCCTGTTCGTTAGGACCAACATCCATATCTTCATCATTACCTTCGTCCTCACTGTCCCCTCTATATAAATCAAAAGGATCTTAAGTATTTGTAACCTACATGTGATAATTGATTTCTTCATCCAAAAACCAAACATTTCTACTTCTATGTGCGCATCAGCTTACACGCCACATCTAAAATGTTATATATCTCATACGCAATTTATAGGAGATATGCACCTTCCAAGCTACTAAGACTGTACGACCAAATGGAGAAGTCACTAAGTTATTACTACTCGGTACTATCCCATTGACCAAAAAAAAAAAACATACTACCTAAGTTCAAAGAAAGGCAAAGAGACACCAGAAGGAAGTCTAGCGAATGAAGTACAGACATAACATAACAAACAAACAGAACAGCAGACATTAGCATGTGCTATCATTGAATTGAATACAGTAATCACTAAAGCACGAACAGAAATTGATGAAGAGACAGAGAAATAGAACCGAAAAAGAGTAGTACCTTCTCTCCATGTTAACGCTGTTAATTAATTCCTCCATTTCCTCTTTTGAAGGAGGGTCGGCCATAAGGGGTTGGGACTTTAAGGCCCCCTTGGGGACCCAAGAAATGGCCGGAATCATTATGGTTCTTGACGCGTAGCTGGAGAAAAACAAAGTAGCTGCGCGTTTGTTGCCCTTACACCGAAGCACGGACTTCTCTGTAGCAACTGCTAGAGTTTTGGAGTGAAAAGATTGAAACTTGTCGTGTTAACTAAGATTCACAGAGAAGCAGGGAAGCTTAGGATCAGCAAGCCATGCGCAGGACGGAGGCGATATTGCCGTTGCAGGCGTGCGGTGTTTGAGGGGCAAATTCAGAAGAAACCCAAGCAGGGTTTAGCTTCAGCAGATTGGTCTTAATCTTGTTCTATATGGGCCGTGAGCCCAGCGAATAATTCATGTAATAAGTATCTTTCACGTTGGCAAAAAAAAAATTGTAAAACTAAGGATCTTTCACAAAATTATATATATATATATATATGCAATACTGTTTTATTAGTTTTAATATAATTAATTTTTCTGGTCCTGATTCTGATAAAATAAAAAAATTTAAATTTTTAATTTAATATTTAACTGAAGTCCCTTATAATTAATGGGAAAGCACTTGTAACATTGTTACCTATATTGCATTTTTTTAAATTTATTATCATGGAAACTAACTAATGAAATTGCAAGTGAATATGCAATAAATATTTTGATAAATTATTACCTAGTCATCCATATATCTGTATGAAAGAAAGATTGACCAAAATTTATGTTTTTATTCCTAAAAGAAAAAAAAAGTAAGCGCAGTGTAAAAGCAACATGAAAATTAACGAAAAACTAAAACACTAAACAAAAACATAGGTAAAGAAAGTTTCCCTACAATTAGCCTACTCCTTCTCATTCAAAAGTATTGCAATATGGTTTGGACTTGGAATTTATGGCATTATCAGTATCCTAAGTAATAATAAAAGTACGAGTGATGTTGGTACATTTTTAATCACGTAACCAAACACGACCCCTTTCTTTCTATTGTTTTTTTTAAATAGAAACTGGAGTCCATTACATAATAAGAAACACACAAAACGTTACAAACAAATTAGGAGGGTTGGTATCCCCTACAACCACCATATGTTGTAAGATAGGTGGTGGTTGCTCAAAGATACAAAAGTTACCAAATAAAATGAGACATTTTTGCTAAACTATCCGCTGAGGTGTTATTCTCCTTTAGAATATGTTGAAGCACAATTTTCCAATTCATGGCAATAGACATCCGAGCTTTGTCCACTATGTCCTTGAAAGGATGGCCAGCATCGCAACCTCGAGTCGCTAGGTTAGTCGCCTCAATATAGTCCGTGGTAACTTTGACATTTCTATAGCCTTGATTCTAGTATAATTGCAACCCGTGTATAATGGCAATAAGTTCTGCAACAGCTAGAGGAACATAGAGTTTACAGCTGAAACCACATAACCAACGATTATCCCTATCTCGAAGAGCACCACCACAACCACTATGTTCAGAGCTCAAAACTAAGCCATCAACTTCCAGTTTACAAAACCCAGGTCTTTGAGAAAAGCCATCCTGTTGCTTACTACAATTCCCTGCATAAAAGTTACAGTTTGACAGGAACATGTGGTCCTAATAAGCCCAAAAGAAAGTGGCCTGGGCACTATTATGGTCCATTTGAGCTTTCTCTCAAAAACTCTCCTGCACCTGTCCACCCAAATATCCCAGCAAATATATCTGAATAAGGTGCCTCATTGGAGTTTATGAGTGAAATCCCTTCCCGCCTTCCCTTTAATGTTCCACTTTAACCAATCCATTCTTTGTAAGGAGGAGAACTCTCCCCATAAGGATGGATTGACCAAGGACCGCCACCGTTCCATTAACACAGTCATGAATCATGTTCATGGGGGTTTCGTCATGGTTGCTTGTAAACAGGCATACTGCAGTCTCTAAAAGACCCCACTGGCTCGAAGTTATGTTGTGTGAGTTCTCCCATGTGCAAAGATCCACATAAAGGCTTTAATCTTCTCCTAGACCTACCATCTCCACTGCTTCTTCCAAAAAGGATCTCGTTGCTCCTAGTTACCTGCAGTCAGAAAAAGATAGGCAGATCTAACAGAAAAGTAACCATCAGAAGATGGTTTCCATATATATTTGTCCTCTCCTCTCTCCTCACACAGTAGGTGTGCACACATAATCCGCTCAACAATATGGGGTTGAAGCCAACTGCTCAATTTCTTATTATCACATTCTCCCAAAGGGGTAACAAACTTAGACACCTTAATATTCCGATCAACCATCACCTCCCACCTTGGAACAAGTCAATTAAAGGCTTGTTGATTTCTGCCCAATTGTCAAACCAAAAGGATGCTCGTTCACCATTACCCAGCGTCACTCCTACACCCCAAATGAATTTCCGCCACACGTCATAGATCCCTTGCCAAGTGAGGGAGGAGTTACGCTTCTTATTCACCTTCGGCATAGGACTCACCCCTCAGTTATACTTCGCTTTGAGGACACAAACCCAAAGAGCCTCTATATTAATTAGCAGATTCCAGCAAAGCTTCATTATGATGTCTTAGGTCTTTTATCCCAAACCCACCATCTATCTTGTCTTTATTAACTAGTTCCTAGGGTAGTAATCACCCCACAGGAAGCCACGGCTTTTCCTTTCTAACTGTTGAACAAGGCCTTTGGGGAAGAGCATAGTTTGCATATGATAGGCAGGTAGAGCAAATAAAACTGCTTTAATAAGGGTGGCACGGCCTGTAATGTTCAAGCATCCTTTGTTCCATCCTGAGAGTCTCTTCTAAGTCTTTTCCACAATTGGAGCAAAGGTGGTATACGAAGCCCTCTTGTGCAGGAGATGCACTCCTAGGCATTTCCTAAGTCCCCTGTCAACACTTCACTCATTTGTTGACTTAGATTATAGGCTGTGGGAAAAGGAACATTTTTTGAGAAATAAACTCTAGTCTTAGATCTGTTTATTTTCTGGCCTGATGCATCACAAAAGCTATCCAAACATCTCACCATCTCTTCAGCTTGATTCTCAGAGGCTTCTCCAAACAAGATAAGGTTATCCGCGAAGAAAAGATGGGAAAGGTAAGGTCCCCCTTACTTAATTTAATAGGCACCCAAGACCCGTCATCTATTGTATCCCGGATGGTATGGGAAAGGTGTTCCATGCAAATGGTGAAAATATAAGGCAAAACGGGGTCACCCTGACAGATACCTCTGGATGAGATAAATTTGTTTATGGCTTCTCCATTCCATAACACCTGAAACAAATGACTGGTTATGCAAGCCATGATCGCTTTGACTATTCCCACACCATTCCCATAAGTTGAAGGGTGTCTTCAATGAAAGCCCATTCTAGCCTGCGTAGGCTTTCTCTAAGTCCACCTTCACTACCATCCAACCTTTACACCCATTCTTCTGCTTCATCGAGTGGATCACCTCCTGAGCAATGATTATATTGTCACTTTTTTGGCTACCTGCTATAAAGCTACACTGATGTTGACCCATAACTTTGCCGACAACTTGTCTTAGCCGATTACTTATAATTTTTGTAATGATCTTGTAGCTGACATTACAAAGGGAGATTGGTCTGAAATCTTAATGGTCTCAAGATGCTCACTCTTGGGGATTAGGACAAGATTTTTGCTATTGATATCTTTGACTTGAGAGGGATCATGAAAAAAGTTTTCCACCATCACACAAATAGATTCATCAACCAATTCCTAATACTCCTGATAAAAGACGGCATGTATGCCATCTGGTCCAGGGGCTTTAAAAGCTCAAAGGTCAAAGGTGGAATTCTTTTCCTGTCTTGTAACCTTATGGGCTAGGCTTGAAAGCTCAGCATCACTCAACGGGGGGAACTTTGTTTCTGTGCTAACATAGAGACCATCCCTGTAGTCATTGTAGAATAAGTCCCTATAATACATCCAAGCAATATTCTTCAACATTACCTGATCAAAAACCCAATTACCATATGTATTCTTGAGCCCCACAATTCTATTCCGATTCCTTTTAATAATAGCCGATGTGTGGAAGTACTTGCTATTTATATCCCCCATTTCAACCAATTGCAACAGGACTTTTGGTATCAAAGTAAAAATTCTTGAGCCAGGACCTTGTTATATTCATTCCAGAGTTCCTTCTCAGTTTGGGCTAAGTAATGATTGTCCCTTAAGCTTCGAGCTCTGTCTATCCCATCAATTCTATGGAGGAGACACCTCTTCTTAGTACTTAGATTACCAACCTTGTTCTTATTCCACCCATCCACCTCCGAAGTGAAGTAGGAAACTTTCTCATTCCAAGATCACCTTTCCCAACACTTTTTAACAATATACACAAACCCTTCTTCCAAAAACTAAGATGCTTCACATCGGAATGGCAGCTTGGGCCGCTGACCTTGCAGGTAAGGAAAGCTGTGAAGAAGGATAGGTCTATGATCTAACCCAAACTTATTGAGGTGATGCACTTTAGAGAGCGGATATCTCTGATTCCATTCTGAGTTCATGAAGGTCCAATGTATTCTTTCCTTAATTTGCTCCCTTTCCCAGGTGAACCGGTCCTTACGAACTCCATATCGATCAAGCGGGATTGGTGGATATAGGCCCCAAACTGCCTTATGGAAACAATATTAGGCCCGCACCTCCTATTTTGTCCCCACGCGATAAATAAGCATTGAAATTTCCCATAACAATCCACGAATCCACAATAGTCCCACTGCGCACCTTAATATCCTGCCAAAGGCTTTGCCACAAGTTAACACACGGCTTAGCATACATAGTAGAAAGAAAGAACTCCTGAGCATTACTATGACTTTTAACCTTCCCGTGTAAGGCCTGAGTAGAAGAGCACAGATAATTCACTGTTATCTCCTCTTGATTCCATAAAAGCCAAATTCCTCCTGTAAAGCCAGTAGCTTCCATCCTAATCCAATTATAGAATCCAATTTTCTTGATAACCCGGTCAACCTTTGAACCACTAGTCCTTGTCTCAATTAGAATACAAATATTCACATTATAACTTTTAAGAATATCCCATAACTTGCCAGGGCAAGTTTTAGAGGCAGTACCTCTGCAATTCTAGGAAAGAATATTCATTATTAAAATAAATAAAGCAGAGAGGGGGAACCTGGAGCTGCTCCTGGCTATTGGTCAGAGTATGAGATTTCTAGACGGTTCTCTTCATTCTTAAGATCGTCTTTGACTCCATCCTATGTCTCAAATCACTTGGTCGTGCAGCTCTATTAGCTCTATATTTGTACCACTAGCCTCAAATTCACTATTGGGGTTAGATGGTTTATAAGCCATATATGTTTCTTGGCTCTCCATATGTGCTTGGAAATTCCGATACAAAGGATTATGGTCCTCCACGGAATGTTGATATTGAATAGCTTCCTCTGTCCCTTTATCTAAGAAATCGGCGTCTTTTTCCTTAACTTGGTCTAAGCTTAGAAGCCCCTTGTTAACCAAGGATCCAATCACAAGGTTACGTGGCCCTTCCATCTTGTTTCTTCTTCATTAAAGGAGGAACAATTTTGGGCCTTTTAATAGCATTCATCTTCCTTGTTGAGCCCAGCGAATTTCAGCCCTTATATCAGGCTACATATCCAGCCAAGTGCGAAGCCGAGACACCCTCCAAATTGGGCTCTTGGTCATGCTTTGGGCCCAATGATTTCACTACTAGAAAAATCAGATTTAGCGACGGAATTAGCGACGGAAAAATCATATTTAGCGACGAAAAAAATAGATTTAGCGACGGAAAAAATCCGTCGCTAAAACGAGGGTCGCTAAATTTAGCGACGAAAGTTTTCCCTCGCTAATTAGCGACGGAAGTTTCCCTCGCTAATTAGCGACGGACTTTTCCGTCGCTAATTAGCAAGGAAATTAGCGACGGATTTAGAGACGGAAAATTCCGTCGCTAAATTTAACAATTCTACTGCTAAATTGATTATATTCCGTCGCTAAATTTGACAATTCTGTAGCTAAATTGGTTATATTTCTTTACTAAATTTGATAATTCCGTTGCTAAATTGGTTATATTCCGTCACTAAATTTAACCATTCCATCGTTAAATGGGTTATATTCCATCACTAAATGGGTTATATTCACCATTAAATTTAACAATTTCATCACTAAATGGACAATTATGCAAATTTAACAATTCCGTCGCTAAATTTCTCACTGATTTTAGATATAAATCAACTACGCATTTGCAAAAACATTTTATAAAAAAATCCTGTTCCATTACACACTTGACCCAAAAATTAAAATTTAAATAGTAATATCAAGTGCAATGTCTAACATGGCATTTAGCACATCTCTAAAAAAACATAGCATCAAGTATATCCTGTATAAGAAACACTCAATATCTGAAGCCAAAACTTGGCCATCACATTTAGCACATCTATCTCCGGAAAAAAAAAAATAAAACCTAGATGTATTTTGCTAGAATGATAGTGCTTATCAATTCATAGATCTTCAAGGGACCACCACATTCCTGTTAGCCACTTGATCAATATCCCTTTGATCATTTGATGTGATTTTCCTTTTATGCTATTCTCCTTCCTCTAAAACAAACAAAAACAAATAGTGAGCAAGTGCATGTTACAAAAAGTGAGCTTCTAAGATACAATCAAAAATCTGCACAGCATCAAAAGTGTTTTTACTAAACAAAAACGTGAAAGTATGCATTGATCAGTAAATTAATCTACGGGATGTTAGATTAGCTACTTCCCATTGACTTTCAACAATTAAAGTATGCATTTGGCTAATTGTATATCACACTGATCGCCTTTTGAGAGAAAGAAATAACTTAAAAACCTTAATTTCAACTTCTGTCACTCATTAAACTAAGCCATAGAGCATATAGGCATTAAAACCTAAGCCACAGAGCAGATTTTTTTTCCTTAAAGAAAAGGGGAAAGGCATTTAAGATAGGATTTACAGGAAATGTAACAGGGATAGCAATAGAAAGAAGTTGCAATCGGACATTATACAGTATAACCAACCTTGTGCCTACGACGGCGTATAAACTCATCAAAATTGGCACGAAATCCACTCAAGCAAGGATCTATCGTATCTGGTTGTTCAGCTATCTACAAGCAAGGATTACCATAAGAGTATCAATAGAACTCATATTTAATATATATGAATAATGAAACTCATCATAGTCTCTGTACCAATGCATAAAATCCACTCTAGTTGTATATACTATTAAACATATATACACGCATGTACGCACATACACGCATGTTAGGTTCAACTTTCAGTTATGATTAGTTAATTTATTTGTAATATAAAAAATACTTTGGTTATATATTATGTGCTGATAGATAGCTAGATTTTTTAATAAAAAAATATTCTTCCCTCTATTGGGAGATATCTAAATCATACAATCCTCTGCTCAATTTTGA
>JANTPZ010083878.1:0-14777 GCA_025593235.1 Vachellia pachyceras
TATGCAAAGAGCGAGAATAGGACGGACGAGCTGGAGCTGGTCACGCAAAAACATGACGTAGCTAGCTGCAGCTGTTCACGCGATGGAGCTGGATGGAGATGGGACCAGGATAACGACTGACAGGAGTTTGAGACGGACGAGTTGGTGACGGGGCTGAGCGCCGAACAGGGACGGATGGAGACAGGACGACGGAGCTAGGGCTGGATCCGTGCATGACGAAGTGACGAGCTTAGACCTGGGCAACGAAATGCACAGGGGCAGGAGCTGGTTTGAGGACAAGAAGACATGGGCACATGGAAAATCAGCTTAGGGTTTAAGGGTTTGGGGAGAAATTGTAGACTAGGAATGAGCGTTTGAATTAGAGTGACCGAGGTTCAACTGAGGAGATGGGAATAGGAGAAAAGTGAAAGTAAATTGGTAAAAAAAATTAATAATATTGTTTTGAAAATAATAATATTATCAAATATATATTTTAATTTTTTAATTTAATTCTTTTTAAAAAAATTAAAGAGGAATATTGAAGTCGTCGCTAATTTTCTCGCTAATTTGAAAAATTAGAGAGGAATATAATATTCCTCGCTAAATTCCTCGCTAATTGAGCATTTTAGAGAGGAACATCCAAGTCGTCGCTAATTTTCCTCGCTAATTTAGACATTAGAGAGGAATTTATTATTCCTCGCTAAATTCGTCGCTAATTGGGATATTTAGAGAGGAATTTCAAAACCGTCGCTAATTTTTCTCGCTAAACTGTGATTTTCTAGTAGTGTTTCCAGCTCTCTTGCCTACCTTCATTTTCTTTCCCTGACACGCACGGAGTGCTCACTCCTAGAGTTGTCGCTCCCATCTCCTTTCCCTGATTGGGCTCCTGGTCATTCTTTGGGCCCAATGATTTCCAACTCTCCTGGTTACATTATCTTTCCCTGACACACATCAAGCTCACTCCTGGAGCTGTCGCTCCTATCACGCTCGTACTTGCCTCAACCCCGTCCGTGCCTATTTTTGCTGTCGCCGCCTTTGTCTCGCGCAACTTGTAATCTCCTGCCAAGCTTGCTTTCACCTGCACCTTCTTATTATTTAGGTAATTTTCTTTAGGCTCTTTCTTATGCCATTGTTGTGATCTTTCCTTTCTTTTTTTTGCTATTAGTCAATTTGTCCCCATGAATATTGTCATCCACCTGTTGTTGCAATATGTCAAACCTTAAACCATAGCTACCACCATCTTCCTTAGCCTTTGACTGGTGACTCATCCCTCCCTTACTCTATTGCTTGTTTTCTAGACCTACTTGTTGGGCTCGCTGACGTAGGAAGGTTTTCACCTTCATCCAATCCCCATACTCTTCTTCAACAGCTACCCCAAGCACGTTTATCAAAGGATGTCTCTCCTCTCATCGTGGTTCACCACCAGTGACTGGTTTGTCGAAGCTTTCCCCCTAAACTCGTAGCTCTTGTTTCTGGGATAATTGAATTCCTTTGCTTCAAGCTTGTACACTCATCTTGATAGTGACCATAAATACCACACTTGAAACAGATAGTACTAAGTCCCTCATATTCTACTGTAAAAACTTTCCTTCTTATGACAAAGCAAGATTGGAGTTTCTTGTTTAAATCCACTTCAACACTCACCCTAGCAAACTTACCCCTTTCAATCATAGCGTTTCTTACTTCCTGTGGGCTAAGGTATTAAGATCCACTTTCAACACTCTTCCTATCAAGTTCCCCAGCTCAAGCATGCATTCCTTCGAGTAAACATGCATAGGTAAGGTAGGCACCCTATCCCAAATGGCAACTTTCCTGACTTTATTACAATAAGGGTTGAAATTTGGGCTCCATCTTTAGATAGCAAGATAGTGCCCTTGTATCATCCATGGTCATTCAAACAGAAGTTTGGAACAGAGTGCCCTACCCCGGATCTGAAAATGTAATAGTTGTTAAGTAGATTAATGAGTTCAAAGTTATCATGCTTTAGCAGTCAAGAAACTCTATCCCTCATCATGTTTAGATTCATTTTCCTTCCTAATAGTGATAGTATGAGGGCATCCTTCCATGGCTTGCAGAGCTCTTTCAAGCATTCATTTGACATGTTCAGGCATGGCAAGGATTTCACTAACCTTTTCTGTTCTTTTATCAATATGGGAGCCATATCCTCCTCTTCCTTAATCCACTCCTGCACCTGATCATCCAAATATCTGTCAAAGGTTATCTCAACTTCCCCTGTCAATTTCGCTTTATAAGAGATTTGGTTCTTATAGGTCTTTTAACTCCATGTTCAATGTTATTTTGATGTGTTCTATCCTCTTCATGTGTAGAATCATACATTACTACATCTTCATTCACGCTGGCCTTGGTACCAGAATATGCTTCTGCCATTCATGTGTCCTGTGGCATCTTCTTGGTACTTTTCTTTAGGATATCCTCTTCTTCAGTTGATAGTCCACTTCTTCCTACAGTTCTATTACCCTTGTTGACATCAGTTCTCGTGTACACACCCACTTGCTTACCCAAGCTCGCACTCATCTCTCAGAAGAGTTGTAGTCAATGACATGGCCCCTTCCTAACATCCATAGTAATACAGTCTTTTGCTAAATTTCCTTGTCTATAAGAAAAGGGAATAAACTAGTCTTTCTTGTATGATATATGATCCCACAAAATCTTGTAGCAGAAAGCAGTGACAGACTCATAACCCTGACTCAGGGGTGTAAGCTATTTTTTGAGAAGATAAGTGGGACTTATTTTTAATATCTTTTGAGAAGAAATGGAGCAAACATTTAGTGTGTTTAAAATTAGTAAATGAATGGGTGAAAAATAAATTACATTGCACTAATATATACCTAATTTTCTAGAAGTCAGGGAGTGTGACTAAATCCGGTGGAGACAACCTAGGTCCGCCCTTGACAGAAAGCAACACCCCACTCCCCCATGAAAAGTTTGTTCTATTATTCATACAATAGTACAAGTCCATGTTATCTTGCTTATGTTTGTTTGATATTACAGTAGACCAGATGCGTAGGTGTTTGAAACTAGTAGTCTTTCAACAAAAGAAATTTTATAACAATGCATGTCCCACCTCATAGAAGTTGCATCCGGAGGGAATTCATCCATAATACTTTTCAGGAAAGCACTACTAGGGAAATGCACTAGACATTGCCACCAAGTGGAGCTGTAAGATTGGATGTTGATGCAATTCGTGCACCAAACTAGGTTGCATGTACTGGGTGTTGAAAATTATGCCCTAGGGGCAATTATTGTACCTCAAACATTATTTATTTTAATGTATTTTCTCCATTTAATTATCATATGTTTTGCAGGTTTGTTATGATAATTGCATCTATAGAAGAATTATGAATATTGTCTTAAATGTCCCTAGTTTGTTGTCTAAACGGGAGCATAGATAAAATAAGACCAATATAACTTTGATAAGGTATGGATATACGAGTTAAAGTTATATGCACTTGTAAGAGTGCAAGGTGTTGGACCGACCTGCTATGGGAAAGCTGCATAAATTAAGTCATTCTTATCTCATATGTAATCACGTCACAATGCCCTTTGACCAAAGGTCATCATGGATTTCTACATGAGAGCCGCTAATTTTTGACTTAGTCAAAAGTCACCTTTGACCGGGTGATGATAAAAGCTATAATTGGGCTTATGGGTCTTTTATGTAGAGGAATGTGAGTGATCAAGATGGGATTTTTCCCTCACATTAGTTAAGAGATATTGATAGGCCCCTCGGTGAGTGAATATGAGAAATGTATGGCCATACTGTAACGAAAATGAGTTTTTATTTCTTTGATCAAACTACTCAGTGATCGAGAAAGTAATGATCAGGAATAGGAGGATGACGCCATCCATGCTTCATCTTTGACCAAGATATCGTGTGACAAAAGGAACATGATGTGATTGCATGAAAGGTTGTGCAATATTAACGATCCCCATATGATTTGGGCAGTCGTAATGTCTTGCTAGAGATCGCTTGTGACTTGTGGTGTAATGTTGAGTTTAGCTCACTGCCAACTTCATATGGGCCTATAGGGTCGTATGCAAGAACAATCCAATAAGAGCTTTAATTCTAGGGTTTATTCAAATTATATATAAATTCAAAATGACAATAATATTATATGTTAGTTATTTAATTTATTTGATAAATTAAATAATTGACATTAATATTCAGATTTAATTTATAAAGGTAAATAAGTTTGTTGGCTCACTATTTGGATTAATTATATGGATATGATTTGATCAAATCAGATTAATCCAAATCAGAATTGCAAAATTCAAATTTCACATTTTGAATTTAAAATTTCGAATTTCAAGAGTAATAAAGATTAATCTTGAATATCTTTTGAATTTCAAATTTCGAATTTCAAGATTAATAAATATTAATCTTGAATATCTTTTGAATGTTGAATTTTGAATTTCAAAATTAATAAAGATTAATCTTAGATATCTTTTTGAAATTCGAATTTCAAAATTAATAAAGATTAATCTTAAATATTTTTTAGATCTATATTCAAATTTTAAAGATTAATTGCGGATTCTAGAAGCTCTCTATGAGTTCTATAAATATTAGGACTCATGAGCAAGAGAGGCATTCCATTCGAATCTGATTGTGAACCACAGAAACCCTTGAAAGAGAGTGAGACGAGAGAGGCGCTAGCATACTGCAATTGTTGGGAACTGTTTACGTGGATACTGATAGAGGGAGATGATCAGAAACGTTGACTCCTTGTGATCTGAATCAAGAACGCAGGAGGTCGTGGAATTTGAAGAGATCCACACGCAAGAGACGATTTGAGTTCAGAAAGCAAAAGGTATGCATCCTTCTCCTCGATCTAAACACATTTGACATATTCATACGGGGATCAGAAACTTTTAAAATTCCGCTGAGTGTATGTATGTTCTAATCCAACACTGGGCTCATTAGAAATGATCAAGGTCATTGGATAACAGGCTTCTAGAGGTCACTTGGATACGTCACAATCATTGCAGTAGAGATCTTAGCTATTCAAAAGGGTTGGAAGTTTGATGCTCCTTGCAGTTCACAAATATCCAAGTCTTCTCAGGTAGGGGAGAGCAAAAAAACCCATATCCGTGAATTTGCTCGCAACCCGTAAGCTTTCAACCCGTTTAAGCTCGCCCAAATTGAACTCGTGACGGGCGGGTTCAAAATGGGCGGGATACCTTATTCATGGGCTGGGACACGGGTTCACCTACGAGGTTCCCGTGCCCGCTCGTTTAAAATAAAAAAAATTCCAAGTGCTTCACGCTTAAAACGTATCCGCTCCCTTATGTCTTTTACTCTTTTTAATACACTTTCACCTTTACCTCTCTCATCCACCTACTGCCTGTGAAGTCTCATCCATCAAGTCACCTCTTTCACTTTTCTTCTAATGCACTTACATACTTTATCATCTCTCTCACGGTCTCACATGCTCCAATTTCAAATTTCCAATGCCTCATTAATACACTTACACATCTAACCACCCTCCGCCTACTACCTCTCAAGTCCCAATGATGCTTTTTTATGTTAAGGAGATTGATTCATGACAACATATCATTACAGCCAATGAGGTCTACCATTAACTTAGAAGGAAAAAACCAAAAAATAAATTTGAATTTACTCTTAAAATGGATGCAAATAAATCATATGATAGGGTTGAATGAGATCTTTTGAGGCCTATGTTGTCCAAGTTTGGCTTTTCCAACAGATTAGTCAATGTCCTTGTTTGGAAAAGCTTATTTACCTCAGCTTGCGTAAAGTACTTCTCTACCGCGTTTCCAGACGATCTTGTCATGAACTGTGTTGAATCTGTGCATATTAATTTTTGTATCTTTGGTGAACAAAACTAACTTACAGTAGGAAAGGGGTCTTTGACGATATGGGCATCCACTTTTCCATATTTAGGAATACTAACAAAAATAGTTGCATGAGCTTGGCTAAAATACTTGATGTGTATTGCGGAGTATGGGACAACTAGACAAATCCATCATTTTCTTTCTCTTGAAACATTCCTGATATTGAAGAAGTTGTTCGCAGCATGCTTGATATTGGGGAAGATACAGATCCTGAGAAATATTTGGGGATTCCTATTGTATGGGGAAAGATCATACACCAAGCCCTTGGAGAGAACATGAGCAAAAAAAATCCATAGTTGAAGTGACAAACATCTTTCTTTTCTGGGAAGGCAAGTTTGATGAAAGAAGTTATTATTAATGTAAATCCCCATTTTTCTTGTGACATTTTTAAGTTCTTGATCAAGAAGTGTAAGGTTGGTTTGTATTAGCATTAAAAAATGACATATCCATAAGTGAGACAAAATTCTTATAATATGCTTATATAGTAAATCGTAAATTTCGTTGAAAAATTAGTTTTTATTGCTAATCTAAACTGACACTGAAAACAAAACACACTGGGAGCTTGTTTGGTTTCACTTTCTAAAACTTAGGTTTGGTAAACCTAGGACCAAATATTCACATTTTTTGGAAAAACTATTTTGGATAAAAAATCTCAGTTTGAAATCCAGGTTTTGGAAAATTATTTTCTTGTCAAATAACACTCTCTCTCTTAATAATTTTTCTCTTTCATACTTTCTCTTTCTTTCTTTCTCTTTCATCCGTTCTATCTACCTTTTGTCTCGACATTCGTAAAAGCCAAAACTCCCTAAACACAATCACATTTTTTAAAACATATTTTTCCTCGAAATTAGTAAAAGCTATTTTCCAATATCTATTCTCCAAAATTTAAATTTTACCATGAAATTCGTAAAAACTATCCTTAAAATGACATCCAAATGAGCTTTGGGTTGCATGGGATGGACTCACAAAACCAAATGCGGAAGGTGTTGGGCATTTGATTATGGTGTCTACAAATAAGTAATATTAGTCATAGTAAATAGTTCATATTAGTCTACTTCACAATGTTAATACCATAGTTAATACCATCAATCTCACTTCTGAAATTATATGTGTGTTTGGTAATTCTCTTTGAAGTGACTTTCACGTAATTCGAAATAAAACCCCTCTAACATATTTATCTCGGATTGTGTGAAATCATTCTCATAAGGGTTTTTTTAAAGTGACATATAAAGGCAAATTTTTGGATTGTATAAATTATAGGAATGAAAAAAAAAATACTTAACGGGGTTAAAATCAAAACTCTTCAAAAATATAGATATCTATATGGGTTTAGGCTGAAGTTAAAATTATTGAAGAACGTAGGGAAGATCTTTATTTTTTTGGATTTTAAATTAAAAAAAAAAGTCTGAAGAGGGCACCCAGGCTCCATTCCCAGTCTCGGCGACCGGCCAATCACTCCTGTATGCCTCCATCCTCGCGCGACGACGAGGGTGGCTACTGAACATCTATTCTGTCTTCTTCTGCTTTTGTTTCCCGCAAAATCTTTCTCTTAAGCATAGCTTACTCATCTAACCTCTACTGCTTCACTACCCGAATCTCTCTCTTCAGCTTTTTTCTGTGTGCGAGATCGCTCTGTTTACTTGGCCCTCCTCCAAATCGCTTGTTCGTGCTTTGACATTGCTTCTTTCCCTGGGTCTACTTTAACAAGGTAAGCCTCTCACTGCCTCCGCCCTGGTTTTCTTATCAACTAGTTGCCTGAGTAGATGACATTGCCAGAAATTTCAGTCTTCTGTTGTTCTTCTCCTTCTATGTTCTTTTATCGCCCTGGCGGTTCTGTCGGATACTGCCTAACTATTTGATTCCTCTCAAGCTTCTTAGTCCTTCCGATTTCTCGCGATTTTTCTTCCCCACTATTTTGTTTCGTGAGACCATTTGTAGCCGTTGTTGGTGGCTACGCGCCACTGTGATACTTCTACCTGTTATCAATTCCTAGCTGTTGAGCATCTCCCTAACCTCGGATGAATCAAAAGGCGAAATTTAGTTGTGGGGGTACATTCTGATATGATAGCAGGTCGAATTTCATAAACTTGTGGCTCTTAAATTACATATTTAGGCTTATGTATAATCGGATTATCTAATTGCACCTTAACAGGTGATTATTCGTTTGATTCTTGCAACCTGTGATTTTACTCAAGACTGAAGTACATGTTAGCACTGTCTTTTCTAGCCAAATGGGATTTAAGGTTTTGGCATCAGTGAATTTCACTTTTGGCATAATCCCTTGGTTGTGCAGATTAGCTATTTATTTGTTTTGTAAGGATATGATTAAATTACTTAACCCTTTAGTATACATTCTTTTTTCATGCTTTTTTTTGTTAATCACAAACTAATCAACATATATATGCATACTGACAAAGACAGATCCTGGTGCTGCTTTATTTGTTTCGTTATGCAAGCATGCACATTCAATGTAATAATTATATTAAAAAAATGAAAGAGAAATCATCAGTAATTAATATGTGAACGTTGTTGCCTGTTTTGAATTCTATCTTCATCTTAACTGCGGTTTAGCTTTACCATTCAGATAGAACTTTCAAGTCATGGTGGCTGAATAGATCTTTCCCTGTTTAAACAAACAATCCTCCATCTGGTGGATCATCAGTGCCCAACTACTAGCCGGTAGGGTTGAATTTTCAAGAAAAACAGTGTTTTTATCACTTGCATTGTTTCACCTTCTATGTCTCTATATATTGATGTTCTGCCTGTTTCAACCCAATGCCTATGAACTATGGCAGGCAATCTGTCATCCATATATAGCTAAAGTTTTGTAATTTTACTGGAGAGAGATGCATTGATTTAAAAAGTTTTTGTTATCCTTTAGAGTTGTTTGCTGTACCCAGTAATATTCGTCAAAAGAGAAATATGATTATCAGTTAATTTGATCATGGTTTATCGCAAAGTTAGTGAGAAAAGGGTATTTGAATGCTTAATGATTTAGCAACAAAGTGATGCTGCACAATTTATTGACAAGATCTGAGGGAAGTATGAACAAATTAATTTTTGATATATAAATAGATTGCAAAATTAGTCTCCTGTTTTTTATGTGGTAATTGTTCAATTAAATTTAGAGATTAAATTATTTCTTAGAAACTATCCTCCATATAGAATTCATAATTTCTTACTTACAACAAGGAGTTTTGATGTTCTGGTATTGCCTAAATTCGTGGTGGTTTCATGAGATGCAGTATCCATATGGGCCATTATCTTGTTGGTCATGGTTCCAAACACTTACTGTCTGGCAAGCTTCTGTTGAATCTTTGTTCTTGTTTTAACAATTATCTTTTAAGAATATTGATTCAATATACTTTTCTCACTTCAGGGAATCTTGTTGGAGGTGGTTGTTTGAGAAGCAACATATCACTTGGCTCTGGCTGTGTGATTGAATGTAACACAGGCGGGAAACCTGATTCATGCATTTTATATAATTGTAAGAAAAGAAGAGTTTCTGAAAAAAATGTTACTTCATCAAGTGAGATGATGACAAATATTCAACCTTCCCTGCCTTTATTGAACTCATCATATTACTATATGAAACCATCTCTTAAGGAGTTAATGACCCAGGAGCTCCAAGATCCTGGTTATTGTAGCCGTGTTCCTGATTTCACCATTGGAAGATTTGGTTATGGATCTGTCAGGTATCTCAAGAACACTGATGTTAGAGGTTTGAATCTAGATGAAATTGTGAAGATTCATAAGCATGAGATAATTGTGTACAATGATGAAATTGATAAGCCGGCAGTTGGTCAGGGCCTTAACAAAGATGCTGAGGTAGTTCTGATACTGGACAGTAGATCACTGAAGTCTATGAAATGCCAGGGAAATGATTTAGTGAGTAAATTAAAACAAAGCGCAGAGGCACAAGGAGCACAATTTATATCCTTTGATTCAGTGACTGGTGAATGGAAATTCTTAGTTAAACACTTCAGTAGATTTGGATTCAGTGAAGAGGATGAAGAAGATGTGGTTATGGGTGATTCTGCTGCAGTTCAAGATCCTGATCAGGTGGATGATGGTGAGATATATGATGTTGATAAAGAAACTCCAAATTTTGATGAAGTTGAGCTATCTCATTCTCTTCCTGCACACCTTAGACTTGACCCAGTAAAAATGAGAGAAATGAGATTACTGATGTTTCCTGATGAAGATGAAGCAGATGAATTGAGTCAGAAATCATCTCTTGGTAAAGAGCATGTAAGATCTTTACACAACTCTACTCATCCTGTGTCCCATAGATCTAGTCCACCAGTTCCACGAAAAACTCCACTGGCACTGCTTGAATATAAACATGGGAGTTTTGATTCAAGCCCTCCTGGAGCTATTCTGATGTCTCAACAACATAAAGGGATGCCTCTTAGAACAATAAAAGCAGGTTTTAAATTAGATATGAAGCATGAAACTCCAATATCTGGAAACTATGCTCGCAATATAGTCGATGCTGGTTTATTCATGGGTAGGTCATTTCGAGTAGGGTGGGGACCAAATGGCATTCTTGTACATACAGGTGCACCTGTAGGAAGTGATAGAGGTCACGGGGTATTGTCATCTGTGGTCAATTTTGAGAAAGTTGCTTTTGATAGAGTGGTTAGGGATGAAAACAACAAAGTGAATGAGGAACTTGTTGACTTTGCTTTTGATACTCCATTAAATTTTCACAAGGGAATAAACCATGCCATAAAAGAAGTTGATGTAGGAACATGCAAGCTGAGGTTCCAAATTCTTGAGGCTAATCGTACAACACTCTCCGAGATTTCTCATGGGTACTGTGATATTATTGAGAGGCAATTGGCTGTTCCTGGGTTATCTTCTTCTGCTCGATTGGTTTTGACCCACCAAGTAATGGCCTGGGAATTGATCAGGGTTCTTTTTTCTGATCGGCAACAAAAAGGACAAGTAGAATCTTTGGGTGCTGATAATGAGGAAGATATGATGCAGGATATCAAAGAAGTAAGTCGAGATATTGAGCCGGAAGCACTCCCTCTTATCAGAAGGGCAGAGTTCAGTTATTGGTTGCAAGAGAGTGTTTCCTATCATGTTCAAAATCAAATAAGCTCTTTGAATGAATCTGATTATCTACAAAATATTTTTGTCCTCCTGACAGGGAGGCAACTGGATGCAGCTGTGCAGTTGGCTGTGTCCAGAGGAGATGTAAGGTTGGCTGTTTTGTTAAGTCAGGCAGGTGGTTCAACTCTGAATCGTTCAGATATTGGCAGGCAACTTGATCTTTGGAGAATCAACAGGCTTGATTTTAGTTTCATTGAGAAGAGCAGATTAAGGCTTTACGAGTTGATTGCAGGAAATATACACGGTGCCTTGTTTGATGTTAATCTTGATTGGAGGAGGTTCTTGGGCTTGTTGATGTGGTACCAATTACCACCTGATTCGTCATTACCCATCATTTTTGAGACTTATAAACATCATCTTGACAAAGGAAGGGCTCCATATCCTCTTCCTCTTTATATTGATGAAGTACCACCAAATGAAGCAATCAACTGGAACTCAAATAATCACTTTGACCTGTCATTTTATCTTATGCTTCTTCATGCCAGTCAGGAGACTGATTTCAGCTTTCTGAAGTCCATGTTCAGCGCCCTTTCTTCAACCCCTGATCCTCTTGATTATCATATGATCTGGCATCAACGTGCAGTCTTAGAAGCAGTTGGTGTTATCAATTCTAATGATCTTCATATTCTAGATATGGGGCTTGTGTCTCAGTTGTTATGTTCAGGGAAATGCCACTGGGCCATATATGTGGTCCTTCACATGCCCCATCATGAAGATTATCCATATCTTCATGTAAATCTGATTCGAGAAATATTGTTTCAGTACTGCGAAACTTGGAGTTCTGATGCTTCTCAACGTGAATTCATTGAAAACTTGGGTGTTCCTATGGAATGGCTACATGAGGCGATGGTAGAGATAACTTTTTTCCCTTCGCATGAGATTAAACCTTAATGAGTTTCGTAGGCCATATAATTAATTCCTGTAAAATCACATTAGTATTTTTTTCCAGTGTTTGTAATTGATTTGGGGTGTTCTGCTTCAAAAGCCTTGTAAGTTCCAAGTTTTTGGCCCAAAGCCTCTTTGGTTGAATTTATTGTTTTCTTAATGCAGGCAATTTATTACAACTATCATGGAGATCTCTCAAAATCTCTTGAGCACTTTCTCGAATGTGCAAATTGGCAGAAAGCCCATGCTGTTTTTGTAACTTCAGTTGCTCATAAGTTGTTCTTGTCTGGTAAGCTATAGTTCTATTGATTGCTAAGCGATGCTACTGAATGTCAGTAAATGCACACTGGTGACCTGTGCCGTGCTATATTTTTTTATTTTCTGATTGTTAGCATGCTAGTTGAGGAACTTTTTGTTGCTAATTTTTTTCAATATTTTTGTAAAATCAGGTGCTCTAATGTTGCGGTTAAAGACTGAAATGATATGAATTTTAACCACAAATGATTTTGGATTCTTATGTTGATAGTTTTTCATAACACTGGTGTTTGAAATGAAGTACATGAAAAATAGCGATCAAACTTCTGCAAACATTATCCTTAAATTAGTTTGAAATGAAAGATGAATTATATTGTTTGCCATGTGATCTTTTTAAATAACAGAATTCTTAAGCATTCATCTGTTTAACTTCTGTTCATTTTAACTTCAATTATTACTAAGACTTGTTTGATTATCAAGTCATTAGCCAATAGCAGAAAAATCACTTTAGTTTTTTCATTAACTTCAGATAAATGCATCGCAATTAACTTGCTATGTATCTTGTGCAGCTAAGCACACAGAGATATGGAGGATTGCAACTTCTATGGAAGGTCATAAATCTGAAATTGATAACTGGGAGTTTGGTGCTGGGGTTTATATTTCATTCTATCGTATGAGGAATTCACTTCAAGAAGACAGTTCTAGGACTGAATTGGTATGTAAGTTAAATTATAAGTGTATATCATAATATGGGGACTTAGTAACGAGAAAAATGATCATGAATTTGAATAGTGATTGCTTTTGTAATTTAATATGCATTTGATGTTAGCTTATTGAGTGTAAGCTGTGATTAAGGTTTGCACAGGCTTGAACCTGGCCTGGCTTTGTCTATGGAAACCTGTGTTAGGCCTATAACATTCCATATAATGATATTTTGGGGCACATCACATGTAGTAGTGGAGAAAAAACTTGTATCACTTTGTTTCTTTGGGCTATAAATTCATTCCAAATGTTTCCGATTGTTGGATATTCTACATGAGATATTCATGTTAATATGCCTAAATGAGTCAGATGATCATGTGCTATAGTTTATGCAACACAATCTTAACATTTTGGATGTACCATGGCATATTAGCTTTTTCTGGTATTCTGTTGCGTTTGCTTCTAGAACTGGAGATTGGGTACCGGAGAATCATAATTTCTAGTGTTGACATCCTGGTTTGTAATTATTTCTCTGGGCAAAAAATCACTTCTTTCCCTTTTCCCCAGGATTCTCTTCAGAGTAAAAATTCTACTTGTCGGGCTTTTGTTAGTCAGCTAAATGAATCCTTGGCTGTTTGGGGTTCCAGACTACCAGTTGATGCAAGGTATATGTTAATTTTATTTTGTGATGCAAGATCAAATGTTTGAGACATCTGTTTGTACCACTCAATAGGACTTCGTAGTCTTTTATAATTTATAGTGACCAGCTTTCATATCTCATGTTCTCATATTATGTGCTGGCTTTTGGACACTTTCTAATATTTCTTTTTCTAGGAATTGTCAATTGCTTAGTTCTGAAGTGTGGAAAAATTGCTAATAATAAATATAAAATCATATAAACATATAGAAGATAAATGGAGAGAGACTTTTCCAGCTAAACGTGTAATTTGATCCTACTCATGTTTTAGTCAAAATAGAATATTTAAGTTATTCCTAAACATTAGGACAGATTGATGTCTCCTAATCTCTTATTGGTGAGCTAGGCCACATTGGTAGGAATGCTTTGAGCCTGTATTTACAATTGTCCCATTTTATCTCTGTATGAATAATATTTCTGGGACAATATTATGAGCAAAATATACCGGGAAAATGCTATTAAATTGGAAAGTGTAGGAGTCTACTAAGGTTTGTCGCTGGGCCAAATGACACTGCCGAAAGAAAACATAATAGCATTAAATTGCTGGACTTCTCTGTCCAGGGTCGAAGTGGGAATTCTTTGTATTACCCATCTGCATTTTACGTGTCTTGTGTATGCTGGTGTGTGATCCTTGTTTTGTTTTAATACTTATTTAAATTCTGTTTTCTGGGAATTTTTATATGGTTATTTGTATATTGTTAGTTTGCATGGGGGTTCTCTTTGCTTTCTTTCAACATACAACTTGGAAAAATGTTGGGTGACGTTTATATACAACAACGATAGGTCTTATACCATTAGATGGGGTCGGATCGGCTACATGGATCATATGATTCTTTATCAACAACCATATCTTTAGATAAATTATTAACCAATAGGTCTTGCTTAATAAATTGGTGCAGTATGATTGGTCATGCATCCATCTGCAGAACTTTTAATTGTTATATCTTGATATGCAGGATGGTATATTCAAAGATGGCAGAAGAGATATCTGCTTTGCTGCTATCGGCTATTAGCGAGGGCACTACTCGTGATGATCAGTTAAGCTGCTTCGACACAGTTTCCAAAGCTCCGATTCCGGAAGACCTTCGCTCAAGACACTTGCAAGATGCTGTGTCTGTGTTCATTTGTCTTCTTTCAGAGGTTGCAACAACATAGTGTACTGCATCGGAGTCTCAACATTGAGTTTATGAATTTTGAAGCAGAAGTGTGAATGCTATTATACTGTATTTTCTATTTATATTGATTCTGATGCCATCCAAGGAGT
>JANTPZ010083880.1:0-35129 GCA_025593235.1 Vachellia pachyceras
TTGTGTGAGGACCTCTTTCACAGCCAATCTCCCAATAGTGATGACAAGAGTAAAGAACATAAGGACCGAACCGGTCTTTCTGTCTATGCTCAACTAGGACCAGAGCATCTGAAAAAGGATATTGAAGAATGCCAAAATCTTGATATCGATCATGCAAATATAGAACTTGATACACCTGATTTCCGACTAAGTCAGCTGGTATTTTTTTTACTTTCTAGCAAATTTATCTTACATTAACTTCAGATTAATACTGGATTTTCGTTTGTTTTGAGTTTTTAACACATTTTCATGTTCGTGTAGGAGTTTGGTTCCCAAGATAGCTACCTTTCCTGGGGTGGTTGCAAGGTGGAGAACTAATATGGTTCTTCACACGAGATAAAAAAGAGAAATAACCTGGATTGTAACTACTTCTTGTTTCCAGAAGAAACTTTGGTGCGGTTTTTAGGTGTTGATTATCTTGTCCTTCAATAGAATTATGACATGTGGAGAAATCATTTTTTGAGGAGTCAATGTTATGATGCTGGATCTTTAAAAGACATGTTCACATGTTATAATTCTGTGGGATAACTTGATAATAAACACCTAAGAACTTTATCCAGTCTTCCCCTTTTGTTGATAAGTTGCCTTTCTTTGACCAGTGGTATTTTGAACTAGTACTCACTGGATTTACTACTACTCAGCCGTAATGTAAGTAACTGAACTTATCAAGTCAAACAATGACATGTCGCTTTGCTGTATTCTTCACCCTTTTAACTTGTTTGGCCCAAGCAAGAGAATTCTGAGAACATGCTTTGTTTTGTCTCATACTATGGCACCGTTCAGGTTATTTCAATCCTAGTTGTGTGAACCTGAACTGTTCAATCCCGTGTTTGAAGTGTGACAGATGCAGATGTAGATAGCTATTTTCTAGGATGTTTTTTTCTCAAGTTTCAACAAATGCTTTGTCAACCATCAAGTTTGTTAAAGGCTTAATGTGTGTTAGTGTGATGGTGATGACAGATTCATGAACTTTTACATATACCGAGAGTTTATGCTAGTTATCATGGGGCGCTCTGTGTGTGTGTGTGTGTGTGAGGGGGGGGGGGAGCAATGGACTGACTTCACGAGTGGCACAAGGGCTTGTGGGGAATAGTGTTCTCACAACAACAAAAAATCAATACTTTTTTAATCATACTATAATTTGAATCTGGACGTGTCTTGTTCATGAATTTGAACTGAATCTGTCACAGTATCTTAGAATCTAACCACATCTTTAATTGCTAATCTTTTAATCGTTATGTGAGTAATGGAGAATTGGTAAAAGACAATGACCAAGTGCTCCTTTGGAAACACGTCGGGTGGCCGAACACTATCGATTCAAAGCCAAAATCATGTTTAGAACATGGTTACCAAATAGCACAAGTCCCAAAAACACAGGCTCCCTTGAAAACCAAATCACAACTTATGTTCTTTTTACCAAATTATCATAGAGCTCAAAGCCATTGAAAAAGAAGCAACTTATAGTCTATTATTCGCCAATTTTAGTTAGCTCAAATTTAATTTTGGCCAATCTCAGTTTTGCCTAAAAGAGAAGTTTGCATAATCAATCATATTCAAATCTCAATTTTAAGCCAATGTGAGATCTGATGGAAGGTTGGATTAGCCAATATAATTATAGTTTGTTAGTCACTGGCCAGTTGGTGACGCTATCAAGGAAGGGAGGTTGAATTCTCCAAAAAAAAAAAACAGAGGTTAATATAGGTCATGAGGCCCTTTTCTCACGAGACCTCAAGAGTTTTGGGGTTTGTATGTTATCCTTTGAGGAAGACTTGATTATCGTTAAGAGAGCTTATCCTCATTTGTTGATTAATGAAAATTCTCTTATCTTACCAATTGGGGTTAGATCCAATGGAAGATGTAGGTTTCTCATAAAATATCAAATCAATAAATGTTCGAGTCCCAGTAGGTAACTGCATTTAGTGAGTGAAAGTACGTCAAACAACATTGTTTTTTTGCACCGGCAAAACAGTTCTCCTATCTTTGTCTTTAAAAGGATCAAATACACCCAAACAAGCATTACTTGTTGAAATTGAAGAGTTGTGCAATGTTCCATACGTTGAATGAAGACTAGGAAGAGGAACAGAACATATGAAACATGGAGTGAAAACAAGTGTGAATCTTTTTTTTAAAAAAGAAATTATTGGAGAGGGAATGAATTATTGAAAAGAGAAAGTGGGGTTAAGGATAAGGTGGTGCACGTGGGAAGGGATAAGGCTGCTATTTTGACCAAAATCTCTCTCATGTCTCTCTTCTCCAACCAGCATGGCCCTGCCACCCTATGTTTCTGTTCTATGTGGCCGACACTGTACCTTCACAAAGTTTCTATCTTTTTCTTTTGTTGTGTTTTGTTTTGTTTCATTAGACACCTGATGATACAATAGTGAGCTATTTTAATCCTCTTAACATTTAAAAAAAAAGATAAAAACTTTTTGTCAGATTTTATCATCAAAGTAAAATGTATACATTCATGTTCTTTCATCATGTGACTTGCTACAAACTTTGTAGCATCCGCGGGGTTTGAAGATTGGGGGCCAAAATGTTAAACCATCAGGTCTCTATTATAAGAGTTAGACAAATGGTTTGTTTAGATCTTAAATATAGTGCATGTTTGAGAAACAATTTTTTCTAACGGTGCACGCAAGACAAGACGCAAGCATCTTAAAATCTTTAAAAAGCATCTTAAAATCCGTAAAATATCTTGAAATCCCGTAAAATCATCTCGGAATCCATAACTCATTTTTTCCAATGGATTCCCAAACACATATATAGAGTGTTAATTCACTTTTTCTATCAAAATTTATAATTTTTGCTTTAAGGTATTTCTATTGTTTACGTACATTTAATAGATTTTAAACTTGATTAAATATGATATTTCAAGAAAATCATTACACATCCGTTATAAATAACTAATTTAACGAATTTCTTTAATAAATATAAATTAGTTATCTAACTTTTAGATTAAAACTCGTATTAATAATTAGATCAATAGTAATGCAAATAAGCAGCTAATATTCTAAATCTACAATCTTATCTAGTCCTATCAAATTGTAATATCTTAGATTTATTCTTCTAAGATAGAAAAAGAACATGGTAAAATAGTAATATACGATAGAATAGACATATCTAATCTGAGAATAAAGAGGTAACAAACCTAACATGAAATAAACATATTAATAATGATATTAATGAACTGATATTAAACTTGCAGCTCTGAATCGAATATGTAGATGCCCACACACACACACACACACACACACACACAAATTTATGAATAACATGAATTGCCTATGCAAGTTGCAAGTTTTTGGCTTTTTTTTTTTTCTGCCTTGGCTGAGACCAAGTTTGAGCATACTGAGGTTTTCTATTCTATTGATGGATTAACCCTCAACAAAGAGATCTCTCAATACCCAACAAGAATGTCAATAAAATTCTTTGGGTGCTTTATTTTTTTCCATATGTAAATGGGAGATTAATTAAATTTGCTTATAAATTTAGGTGGGGAAAATTAGAGGGGAGAGAATATATGGAGGAACAACTCTTTTAAAAAATTCAAAAGCCAATTTGAGCCAAACAATTATGCTTAGATTGGCATTAGAGTCAAATGAATTTTTCTCTCTCTCTCAAAAGTCAAGTTAAACCTAAAGTCACATTTTGGAGCATCTAGCTTACAAAAGCTAAGTGTGTATTCAAACTAACTTTTTTTTAAAAAAAATCCAAATATGAATCATACGACGCTAAATTAATTTTTGGGCTAATTTGTACATTTTCTTTAGAAATTTTCTTTCAGAAGTAATATTGTCCCGAAATTTTTTTATTGGATCCAAGTTATCCCAGAAGTTTCAAAATGGAATAATGTTTTCCCTTTTTGTTAAAAAACCAATGTTAACCGTTAAAAATTGATATTGACTACTAACATTTTTAACAATTAAGTATAATATTATATTTTTTTTTAAACTTACAGGGCACATTTCTAAAAATGCACTTGCAATAAGTTAGTTTTGGAAACACGAATCCAAACTACCACAAGATAACTCAGGATTCAGCCTAATTAACCAAAACATCTCATAGGCAGCCTCCTCCAAGGCGCTAGTGCCCTGCCTGATAATTCTAGGAGATCCTTTCCTATAATCGCCATTTTGTTTTCTGAGAAGAGAATATTTTTACCAGAAAATAAGAAATTAAATTACGAGAATGGAATTTTTGGACATATGTGAAGACACAGACTACAGCTTTATCATTAGTTCATGTGGAGCCTGTTCACTCCCTCTCGCCTCTATTCTCTGGACTGAAACATAATACATATATGTGACTGAAGAAGATAAAGGCCCTTTACTCTGTTGACGTGGCACGTTTGGAACGGAGCTGGAACCCAACACTATGCTGGGCCCACAACCCTCAAAACATTATTCAGCCCTTTGACAACAAATGTCACTCTGTTCCTTCCCTGACTCAAAGGGACAACCAGGGGCGTGTCTGAAAATTACTCTGTTTCAAGGATAAAACAGAGCCATAAAAACAAATGAAGATTCCCATTTATTACTAACTTTCTTTAGTATTTTTTAACAAAGAATAATAAAATTAAGAGGCAGATGTTGTTTGGTTGAAGGACAAGCAGATCAATTGCTCAACAAGATTTGAAGACAAGAAGATCTGTTTCAAATTTCTCAGTGGACACCAGCCATTGGTCTTTGTCATGGTTCACCACAACCTGTGTTTCCTACAATATCTAAACCAGCATTTTATAATTATAAAAAATAAAGAGGAAGTTATTATTCTTATTAACAAGGAATCTAGTATAAAATAACCGACAACTTTAGATCATATATATATATATATCAAATTCTAATATCCATGATGCTGCTACTCTGATCCTCTTTAATTATCTGAGTTAGGTAATGCCTGTGGCACCTGGTAACATAATTTTCAATAGTCTGCAAAAAGGTTATTTCCCCCTTTTATAAATTTGAATGTGATGAGAGTTAGTTTTTATTAAAATATGACATGCTTGATTACTACTTGGATTCACATGTATAGATGATCCATTATTTAGAAAAAAAAATCTGTCTTTTTAGGAATTTAAAGGTGTGAATAGCATTATTCAATATTAATAAAACAATTTGGAAGTTCCAATTGTGCAATCCTCAACAAATCTTCACTTCAAATGATTAAGGGATGATGATCCAATAATTGATACCCATTAACCTAATCTTCCTCTTAACATTTTTCTTTTGAAATCCCCCCCTCTAAGTTCTTCCATAAGCCATTTTTCTTAAGTTTTAATATCTACCAAATCAGCACTAAGAATTGGTTTGGCAGCACCAAACTAAATTCTCTTTACCACCATTTCAACTCAAAAGTTACTTCTTCCTTGGGCATGCCATGAAGACCATATCTGCCACTAACTAAACTTAATTCATGCACAAGCTACTAAAATTTACGAAGGGATTGGCTAATGCATGTTAGTAAGACTGTGAAAAGACAAACAGCAAAGCGGTTAAAAAAAAACTAATTTGGGTTTGGTGTTCTAATCTTCCTTCTCTCCCTTCAACCGTCAACTAACTCCAACAGAATAAAACCACCCTCCATTTTTCTCCCTCAGTGTGGAAGGTATAACTTGACACAGCACCGTAACCAAAGGGAAAATCAAAAAAAGGTTTCTTCCATGAAAATCTCTTCTAAAAGCATGAACAACTTCATAATATTCAATTCAGAGATGTTCAAGCTAGGTATTATCTTCCTGAACAACATCACTGACTTGGCTCATAGATAATTTCTAACTTAGAAGCTATTCAGAGATTCAAATGTAAACAAGTTATATTGGCAAAAAAAAAATGTAAACAAGTTAATTAAAGGATAAATCAGAACAGAAGTAAGACAGAATGAAAAGTAAGAAGGATTTTGGTATTCATGCTATTCTGATGTACATAAAGCTAGACCCTGATGGCCAGAAAACCCTTGCAAAACTGTTCCCCATCACATAATATCTTTCCTTTTTTTTCTATATACACTCCATAATGAATCAGAGAAAAAAAAAATAACCAAAAGGAATAGCTAAAAAAGGGATTTTCACATCCATGAAAAGCGATCCTCACTTAGAGTTCAGCTTCTTCTAGTCATGCCAGCAGAGAAGCATGACTACACACCTTCTTATAATGTATAAACGAGCCCTCTGCTCTCTAAGGGCTCCTCCAAGTCCTCTGTTTGATAGCCTTCTCTTTGAACCACCACTTGCCATCTTCATGATCTTCACTTACTACTACTCTTTCTTCTTCTTCTTCCTCTTCTTCTCAGAAAACAGGAAAAGGGTTTTCTCCTTTTCTTCTGGTAAGCTCAAAGTTCTCAACTTTGAGTGGACTGGATTGAAAATTTTCTCTGAGATGGGGTGTTATATATATACAAGGTAAGAAGGTGATGTGGTCCTGATTAAGGGTTTGATCCAGCAAAGAAGGCAGAGATGGGGCATGAAAGGGTGTGCATTGGCACAAAAATCCACCAAGAGACATAAGATCAGGTGGGTCCCACATCAGCTTCATCACTTGGGGGAATCCATAAGCCTCAATAAGGGGGAGAATTGATTAAACAAACCTCACTTTCTCTCATTGTTATGTCACCCTCTATTATCCTACATGTAGCCACTAACCACCAGCACAATGGGGCCACCCCATTTCAACAACATGGTGACATTTTCTTACCCCATTTCAACAATATATCAGCATTTTCTTTCTTAGTTTACAAGCTGACTCAACATTGACATCCTCATGGAATATGATTCAGATCGAATAAATCAAATTTACCAAATGAACACGTAGTTCACGTGGTAGATAGTTATACTAACTTAACCCATAGTCTCAGATTTGAGTCCTAACTAGGTATGCAATTATATTTTTGTTGGAAGAGAGAGATTTGCTGCTTTTGTGTTCCTTACTATCTCAGTCTATATTAGTTGGACTCCGATATGGCTTCTAAAAATCGGGTGGTTTGATTAAATTTAACTAGTGATCTCATTTAAGTCCCAATTGGGCATGCCACTACATTAAATATTCAAATTTTGTCACTCTTGGGATTATGCCTGGCATATATTAAACATAAGAAACATTTATTTTTTAAATTATCCGCGTTTTCATAAGAACTACCCCTAATTAATGCATTATAGGTGAATGTGGGAATGAGGACAAAAGGCTTCTCTTTTTCTCAGTGCCTCAAAATTTGTTGCTTCTGTTCATCTCTTCTGTTGGATCCACATAATCAGGGAAATGACCGGTGGATAGGGGGTTGGTTTAGGTGAATCCTACATAATAATACATAACACACCAACCTTTAATAAGTATATTGAAAAAAGTTCATAGTGGATTCAACTTATCTAAGCTTCACTCTTAATAGGAAAACAAACATGTACTTAAGGAACCCCACAGATACCACCCACACACATAGATATCAACATCAGAGTCAGTATTTCTTAGGTTTAGTTTGTGTCTATCCAAAGGTTTTCGAGTCCAGAAATTATTGCACGCAAGGAACAGGAAGCAGAATTTCGGTGAGCCTAACCCCACAGGACAATAATGAAATTGAATATAAGGCTATAAAAAGTTTGATTATTCAGAGCCTTGTGTGACTGAGTAAACCAAAGCTGCATAATGGAGATCTAATTTAACAGAATATAAGACATGCTTCTGACAGTTTTTGGAGAAGACAAAACAATATCGAAGCACAAGTTTCTTAAAAGTATGAGCATTATAATACAACAAAATATTTTTTAAAGTATTGTATGATATCCTTGATATGAGACTCTGTTGACTACTTTAAGGAGATTAAGAAAGTTAAATAACTTATCATAAAAATTTATATTTATCATTATTTTTCAAACTAATTGACACGATCCATAAATTAATATATAATCTAGTGATGCATATGAGTATTTTAAAAAGATTATGTACTAAATATTACAATTAAGTAGTTTATTTAACTTCCATGATCTTTTTAAATTAGTTACTGTGTCTTATATTAAATATTGGAGTTAGAAGTAAGTATTAGACGCGTACACACAGATAAATATCACACACAATAGGATTGGAGTTTTAAAATATCAATGCATCATTGGATGGCACTCACAAGTTTATTATTCTCCATTACACCTCTAATTCACAGTAGCTTGTACTCATTTGAATGATAAAAAAAGGTTTTTAGTCAAGCATTGTATAGTAGTGACTTTGCATGCGTCTGAAAGCAACTTTGCTTATGCAAAGGATCAAAAGAGAAAAAAGTCTAGTTTTTTTTTCCTGCAACATCATAAAGGGGGCCAAGAAAAGTAGCCAAGGACGTAAGTTTCAAGCTTATGACTAAGATTCCATAATTACAGCATTAAAATAAACGAGAGAGAGAGAGAGATATTGTTTTTAATTTTATATGGTAGACTCAAAACACAGCTAACAAGTGATTAATTAAATCATGCTTAACGAAAGCCAAAGCAGGCCCATCTACTTGCTCAGTCTCGTGCTCAACCCAAGTCACTTGAAATGCCAACCTTTATTCAACGGCTCCTCCTAATATAGTTTTTTTATGCCTTCCATGGAACTAAGAGCTCTTGTCAGTTAGAAGTATTTATTTATTTTTAATAATCTTTTTCCAGTTCATACTGTTTTGTACAGCAGTACAAATAGAAGGGGAAAAATGAGGATGTCCATAGAAGAGCCTCACAAGACCCTACTTAGAAAAGCACTACTCAAGCACAATTAAATTCTTCTATCCTGCAAGAATCTACGAGGAACAACTAAACAAAAGCATAGCAACAAGATTACAATAGATGATGAAGTTGAAAAATACCTGAAACAGAGGCCATAGGGCGAACTGAATAACTCTCACACCGGGTAACGATGGATCGGTTGAAAATGACACATTAGATTTTACGGAGCATATTCTAAAAGTCTATGGGGTGAACTGAAAAACTTTCACAAAGAGAACAAAGAAGTTGAAAAATACACAAAACAAAGGCTATGGGGTGAACTGAATAACTTCCACACAAGGCAACGAATCAACGAACTAATGGTCGAAAATGATAGCATTAGATGTTACTAACTGCAGGATCCCAAAAAAGACCCCTATGTGACATTAACTTCTCAACCAAAGTATCAACGGTATGAGCAGAAACTTAAAGGGAGAATCCATCTCAAAAAACTAATATATTGGTTGAGAAAATTCCTTAAGCTTTTAAATCAAATACGTAGTTTGAAGTTTCCTGATGTAATACTCTATATGTTTGGGACATATGCATATTTGACCATCAAGAAGAATTAGTTAAGATGCGCATGATTAAATGAGAACACTAGCTAAATGCAATAGCATGACCAAAGTGGTTCAACTCCAACACACGAGCAGTGTGAGATGAAACAATATTAAAAAAACAAAGGAAAGAAAGGTAACGAGGTCGGTTGTTGTACTAAAACAAGAAGGTCAGAGTTGCACGTGAAGTTCTCGTTATTCACAATGGCGTTGCCTGCGAGACAATCAATATTAAATATATTCATCAATATTTTTTGTTTGTTTATCTTGAACTCATCAAGAGGCCTCATTAACTTTTATTATCTATTAATTACTTAATCATCTCCTCCATTTCTTGCTGTTCTTCATGCTTGTTTGTTAAGGAACAACGTAGCCACATGTTGCTTTAGTCGCATCCCAAATAGTCACATTTAAAGACAGCTCTTGCACTATACATTGAGCCACTTGTCGAGGATTATGAGAGATAAAACAAGATTTCCCATGTGCAAGAATCAGTGGGTTGGTTTCATCGTTGATTTTGCTAGTTCCAGCTTTTCCAGTATTTCTTGACAGAATGCTCCAGGTTATTCTAACTAGCTAGCCATTTGTAAATATTTTTTAAGCATGGCATGGCATGCAGATGAGAATGAGGAAATAATTAATTTTCTTATTTGAGACCAATTTGTAATTCTCCTCACTTGTTTTTTAATCAAAGAGACAGATACTAAAAGCTTGAGATTACAAGCTGCATCAAACATATGACTTCCTACTTGTAACATAAGAGAGTGATATCGATTACAAACTAATCATGCAGGCCCTTTTGGGTAAGTAAGCATGGGATTGGAAATGAGCGACATTGGGAGTGAAAATGAGGCTTCAAAATTATGGTTGGTATGAAGTAATATTTATACGAAATAAATGGTTACATTAATTTTATTTTATAATAGGCATAAATTATGAAAAGGACTATGATACACTTATTATTAAAAATTTTAAAAAGAAGCCCTACTTTGCAACATCTATCCTCTCTCATGAAAACCGCATCATCTTCGAGCGGCATCCACACACACCGCCATTCAGTAAGTCCGACTAATCCAATTTGAGGTCTGTGGCTGCTCCTCCCAGCATAAATATCTCTTTTGAGACTCAAACTCAACATCCAAAAGGATCTAGCAGGGCTTTGCACCACTAAAACCAACTCCACCCTGATTAACTCTTTTTTATCCTTGACATATTTTTACGTATGTAGAACAAAATTTGAAAAGCAAAACTTGCCTTGATGATGAACAGTGTGATTTGTTATAAAATTTACAGTAGCATGAATTATATTAATGTTTTATGATGAGATCCCATTGGACTTGTATTCAGATATTTTCTAGAACCAATCTTAGAAGTACATCTTTAATTTTTTCCCCAATGAAGTCAAATTTTGGATGGATGTCGTACTTGGGAATACAGTACTAGCGCGTTAAGCTTGGATGGGCAAATGATCCAACGCTGCGTAACCAGCAAGATAAATAGCTGGTTTAGAAGTAATGACAGATCTAATGATTTTATTATCTATTATTTTATGTCGTACGGACACATTTAATGACTATCAACAAATACTAAAGTGGCCAAAGGGGTTACATAACAAGATGAAACAAGATTTCAGCGAAAAAAGGGAATGATGAGACTAGTGGCCACAGCAATAGGATTATAGGACCAAGTTTTTAACATTCTAAAATTAAGAGGAAAAAAACGAATCCTACTGTTTTTTTAGGGATAAAAGTAGTCGTGTCCACTTATTTGCATTGTAAAGTTAAATGAAGCAATTTTTTTTAACGGCAGGTCGCTGGATGCAAACCGCGAAGTGTCTTTTTCATAACTTGATAAAGAGTTCTGCTAAAAGAAGACATGATCTTCATCCTTTGATGATTTGAACGTGGGAAGAGATATTTGGAAAGAAAAAAGTGAGACTTATGCTTCCTTTCTAGCTCTAACAAAGTTAGATTTAACGGAGGGGTTAGCATCTCACAATCTGACAAATTAAGATTGGTATTTCATTAAAAGATGTGTCTATATTTAGTGTTTAACAATATTTTGAATAAGATTATCTATATACGTTTTAACTAGAAAACAAAAGGAAGCTTTTCTAACCCTTTGAGGGGGTATTTTTTAGTTTTGGGATTATTTAGTAGCAATTTCTATTGTAGAATTAAGTGGTGTGGAGTGAAGTTGTGTTTGAATTACTTGAATGTATATATTATACAATGTGACACTTGAAAAACCCCTCCTCGCAGATGTTTTTTTTTGGGCCAATAAAAGAAACATCTATTACCAAAATAGGGGGAGAACTATACATAATATGCACAACCTCATCCAATTCCAGATCTAGCTTGAGGTAACCTAGCCCCAGAAAAATCAAATTGCAAAAATTAGAGAGAGGGGTTGCGGGTTGTTGGAGACCAGCCATCCCACCCCTTAAAGCTTCTTTGGGTATCCAATCTGTTGCCAGATTATAAGAGTATGGAACAAAAGATAAGTTCACTACATGATTTGATCTGAAGATATTAGACAGTTCATCAACCAAAATATTAGCGCGTACGTCAATCAAGACATGGAGATTGTTTGTTCACAGTCTACTAACAGTTTGCAATCAGATTCTACGTGGATCTTCCCCAGGTCCGCTTCCAAGTTCCAACACACTTTGTACTCCCTCCAAAAGCACCAATGCTTCACAAAAGAATGGCGCTCTTGCATCACATTTCTTTGCACCAGTATTAATAACTTGACCTGCATCATTGGGCAATATAAATCCAATGCCCCAAAATTTATTAGATTCAATGAAAGCACCATCAACATTTAGTTTAAACTCCCCTTTCTAGGGCAAAACCCATTTGTAAATCGAATCAGAGTCATCTGGCCTCTCTTGCACTATCTGTGTCCATCCTTTCACCGAGATCGCTGACAATTTTGATGGCCGAGTTGATAATCCAAGAAAAGTCAGGATTTTTGTGATCATACAATTCACTACATCTATTCTTCCAAATAAACCATAATAAATAAGCGAGTAGAGCTTGAGCAAATTCATCATTTTTGAGCTTATCAAACAACAAAACAAGCCAATGCACAGTTGTTGTAACATTCAGATCAGAAATAATAAGTCCCAATGGGCTTGCAAACGTAAGCCTTTTGACCCAATCACATAATAGCAACATGTGCTGAATGGATTCTGCAGCCATACAACATCTAACATTCACAGGGGAAGGAGAGCATTTTCGATAGAAAAGGGCTGCTATGTTGGTAGAGCATTATGACATACTCTTGAGAGGAAATGTCTCACCTTTTTTTGACCCTTCAAGGCCCAAATTTATTTCCAGATTTCCTGTGGGAATGGTCTAGATGTACTAGGTAAATTGGAATTATTCCTATTCTCCATTGATTTCAACCATTTATACCTCAATTTAACCGTATAAATGCCATTAGAACTTCCTAATTCACTCTATCGTTACTTCCTGATGTAGGAATCTTGATGTTTCTAATTTCCTGTTTAATATGATCAGGAACTGCAACTTCCCTTAAATCCCACCTCTAATAACACTAGTTACCACTTCTATTTTCCACAGGGACAGGAGCTAATTACTTTGGAATCTCAAACAAATTCACATTTGGTAGCCATGCATCCCTCCAGAAATCAACACAGCCAAACGGGTTCCCTTGTGAAAACAAAGCCAGGAAGGAGGGATCCATAAAATACCTTTACACGACTCAAACAATCTAAACTGACAGAAACCGACAAGAAAAATAGTTTTCATCACATTAGCTGATGTCTTTGTGAAGCAGGAAAATAATCTTCAAACAAGAATTACTGTACACTTCAGTGACATACTTGGAAGGGAGAGAGAAATAACAAAATATGGAAGATAAATTTGCAGAACTCAATAGTATTTCAGTTCCTTGACCAAATGGTGTAAATATAGGCACACTGAGTAATCAGCAGCAGGACCGCATTTTGATCCTCCAGTTCATGAGATCACACGAGATACGTGAATCACAGTAATCTAGATAAGATACATGAACTATGGCAGTCTATACACATAATCAAGAATTCTGAGTGCACACAAAAACATCAAATTTAACCGCTTGAAAAGCATCAAATAACTGCTTCCGACAGCTTCACATAAAATATCCACAACCATCAAAGAGGAATTCGGGCAAACTTATCCTTCTAAACCTGCTCAAAAGCATTCCCTTCTCAACTTCCCCTGAATAAATTCATCCTGTCAAACCCATAAACCAATCCCTGGAATTATTAAAATCAACCAGAATTAGTTAAATTTGGTTTAGCACCAAATTTTCAGGCTTGAATTTCTATTCGATTCTAAAGTTATCAGGACTCGTTATTCTGATAACATGGTAGATTCGGTACAATAGGAAGATGTTTCTAACCTGGACATAAATGGCTTAGTTATAATAATGATTGTGAGGCTTTATATATGGCATAGAAGTGTAGAAATATGAAATATCATTCCTCCGACAAGATTACACAGAAGTTCGCACTTCGAACAGCCACAGCAGGACCAACATTCACCTTCCGTAATAGATTATTTGGCCCAAAACAATTCATTAGTTGATTTGCGTTGGAAAAAAATTACTCTTATGAAATACATCAGATCAAAAAAATAATACTAAATAAAGATTTGAGCTAGCGAAATCCTAAAAATTGCATTACCTTTCAGGGGTATAAAAGCATTATAAATTAATTACAATATAGACACAAACATCACTCACATGTGCTTCACCTTAACTCAATGTCTCAACCCTATTTAAAATCCTCTATGATCTCACAAAAAACTTCTCATTTCTAAACAAAAACATATACACTTGTCATTTTCAATCACTTCAGCTTCACCTAAACCTAGAGAAAAATATAGTATCAGTACAACTACAAGAGCCATAGTTCTCAGCTTGCCATTCATCAGTGTACATACCCATGCAACCAATCGTATAAAAATTCCTATCTTCCAAAATCATCACCTTCACCCAATTTGACGTGGCTGTATTAAGCTGATACCACCTTCCTAGTTCTGTCAGTTCTTCCTTTTGCCCTCCCTGATCTCTCCCTGCGCAACCACAATAGAGTTCCATGGCCAACGACGAACCTCTAGCTATCAGAGAACAACGAAGAGTGGTGAAAAAGGTCATATGGGATCCACAAGCTATCCAAAGGGCATGGCCTTTTCGCGTCAAGTCTCAGCCATGGCTTCCCCTTCCCACTCCAGTGAAGTAGGCTCACAGGTCCCAGATGAAGATCTCTGCATAAACCTTTGAGATTGTCACCGCCCAGCCCGTGCTGGTTCCACCTATGATCCAACCCCTCAACGTTTCCGGCGAATACAAGCAAGAACGGCGGCAGAGAACCGAGCTCGTAGATTCGGTGCTTCTTCTGAATCCTCATCCACGTCTCTAGCTTCTGCGTGTACCTACCCTCCCTCCATTTCCACAGATCTATGACCATCACTCCCGTGTTGAAATAGCAAGGTTTCCGGCCACGAAACGACGCCGCATAGACTGGGTTTGACCAGAACTTGGCCATGAAGTAGTTGGTGAAATTCGCATGACAGTACTCGGGCGCGCCCAAAACGTGCATTCCCAGATCGATATTCCAGAGCTTCGCCACGTCATCCACCAAGATCAGATCGGAATCGAAGTAGATTATGCGGCGGACGCCGGCCGGCAAGAGATCGGCCAGGTACATTCTCGCGTAATTGAGAGGCTGGTCAAGCGCTCGGCGAACGGAATTTGAGATCTTTGCCCTGACGACGTTTGAGTCAAAGCGGTATAAGTAGAAGTCCAAGTACGGAAAAGTGGCGGAGATTATCCGGTAGAGCTCCGACTGGTTGTGCGAGGTGGTGATAAAGTGGAAAGCCACATTCTCCGGGCAAGAAGCGTGTCGAAGAACGGAGAAGACGGCGGCCACGGAGCCACGGAGATAAGCGGTATCGAGAGTCATGGCTATATGGATAATGGAAGGGTTGTGAACTCTTTTGTCAGAGGTCGACCATGCCATCTCGGAACATTCCTCGCCGTTTCGAAATGCCGGAGCTTCCCTGAACTTGAGAAGTTCACCGGTGCCCGATGGTACCAGAAAAATAACGGCAGCCGCAAGGAGGAAGGCGAAGATTGCCCTGTAGGAGCGAGATGTCGTTGACATGGTTCGCTTCGTCGTTTGGGGAGAGGGTAAGTTTGGTTTTGTAATTAAACAGTACACGGGTAGTTTCGGTATAACAGAAAAAAATAAAGTTTACAGGAGACTTGAAAACATCTTTGAATAATTCCTCCAAAATTAAATGACGTTACTTTTCTACTCACATCAGGTCAAAAGAAAAAATTCAACGCAAATTGAATTTACATACGGCTTTTTATAAACATATATATATCCTTTTATTTGAGTCAATCTTGTTCGAAGTACTATCATACATTACATGTTGACAGCTCTCTCACGGGATTCAAACATTGATTCGTTATATTGTCTAGTGTTAGTCTTTTCCACTAAAATCAATGTAGCTAGCACTTACATATGTTCTTTTATATATCATATGTACGATTTTTTTTAATGAAACAAGGATTCCAATACTAAAACCAAAAAGTTACAGCATCTCTAGCAGGGTAGAAAGCCCTCCTCCACCACTATCCATTATCAAGGAAGGTGGGAGGTTGCTCCAACATGCAGAAATTTTCAGATAAGTCATGAGCCATTTTAGTTAAACTATTTGCCAATGTGTTGCTTTCTCTTGAAACATGTTGAAAGATAATGTTCCCATTTTTTGCAGTAGACATTCAAGCTTCGTCTACGATATCCTTAAAAGGATGATTAGTATTACATTCTCGAATCGCTAGATTCACAACTTCAATGCAATCGGTGATGACTTTAACGTTTCTGTACTCACGATTCCAACATCATTGCAACCCATGTATGATTGCAATAAGCTCTATAATAACTGGAGGAACAGTAGAGTTTACAATTGAAATCACATATCCATTGGTTATCTCTTTCACGAAGAACACCTCCACACCCATTTCGCCCACAACTGAGCACTGACCCGTCAACCTTACTAATCCCTCCACAACACTCCTTGATAATTACATAATTACAGTTTTTTTATACATACAGAAAGCTCAAAGGCTCAAAAGAAAAGGAAGATTACACAAAATGGGGAGAAAATCCCAGACGATCATTCGCACACAATTCCTTAAGATGGTGCGGGCACGAGTTGTAAGTTCTTGAGATGGAGATAGCTTCCTTCACCAGAGTATCAGCCAAACGATTATTCTCCCTCGGCACGTATTGGATGATAACATTCCACACCCTAATCATAAGTTCTCTAATATCTGTAAATAACAAACCACTGTTAGCAGAGTCGCATTCTAAATTAAGCATGTCCACAAGTAACTTGGCATCTGATTCAATAATTACTTCCCTGAAACCACATTCATAAGCAGTCAGAAGGCCTTTATAGATTGCTCATTCCTCAGCCATAAGAGAGTCACTTTGCCTAAGGAATTTCGTGAACCCCATAATCCAAGAGCCCGAGTGGTCTCTAATGACACCCCCACATCCTTCCCTCATAGATGATTGAGCCACAGCTCCATCTAAGTTAACTTTAACCCAACCTCTATTGGGAGGTCTCCATTGATTAGATTGACAGTTGAAGGTAGTAGGCAGAAGTTGCAAAACATCATCAACTTGAACATAAGATTTCTAGGATGCATTGATTGCATTATAGGGATCAATAGGTTTGACAAAGTGCTAATAAAAAATATCTTTATTCTTCCATGTTCATAAGAGCTAGCATGCAATACCCCAAAAACAATCCCAATTACCAGAAGAAAGAACTCCCATGTCCCTCTTCATATTCATAGCAATCCAATTCCGCAAAGTACAAGAGAAGAAGCTTGCAATAAGAGATGGTTGAACAGCTTTAGATCAAACTTCCCTTGCATACCGGCAATCCCGAAGAACATGTAAAATATTCTCCTCTCCCTCTTGATAAAAGGTGCACAAAGGTGACACACTTGATCATGAGCTTCTCCAAGCATTAGTAAGAAGTCTATTATGGAAGACCTTCCATAGAAAGATCCTTATTCTCTCTTCTCCTCTCCACTTCTATATGTGTTTATACATGGCGTTATACATATTAGGAGGTTCAAATTCAATAGCAATATAAGCACTCTTAACAGTGAAGTTTCCAGTAAGAGAATGACCCCAAACCATTAAATCATTGCCTGCAGGTTTAGGAGGAATCGAATTGGATAATTTGAAGATCACCTCTCCATTAACCAAATTTTCCAAAGGATGATAGTCCCATAAGCCGTTAATGACCCAATCTGCCACTATGGAGTTTTCCTCTTCTTAGGATAACGATCTAGAACACATATCTTTAATTGTCTTCCCAGGAATTAACCAGACATAAAAAAAACTTCACCATACTCCCGTTCTTCACTTGCCATTTAGTACCATTCTCAACCAGGTTCTGCTGGGCACAAATGAAACGCCACAAGGTGGAATCACCTGGTTGCAGATTCAATAAACATTGCTCACTTCTAAACATATATTTACTCTGTAAGACTTCACCCCATAAGCCATGAGATCCCTGAATAAGATTCCATGACATTAGCTCCAAAGCATAATTACAGTTTTTAGTTGAGAAGCTTCATGTATTCCTCTCTGGACAAATAGTGGGCTGGGCTACACTGTGATCCGCTTCCAGACCTTTCGCTTATTTACAAAAGTCTTGGGACCCAAATGCTCCATATTTTTAAGACATCTTTATTCAGTAAATCTTTTTAGGAGCCTTTTTGTTTGATCACAATCACAAATGTTTAATGATAAACGTGACAATATAACTATCTTACAGTGGCAGATTTAAGTATTGTTTGAATTGGTTGAGGGTGACTCTCAAGGAATATATATATTTTTGGTGTAATCAAAGATTAATTTTCATATGTTGTATAACGCTAACTGTCAAAACAGACTGAAAGCTTGCATCACTTCGGTGTATGCTTCCTATGTATAACGCGAATACGACAAACTATATTCGAGAAACACATGAAGTGCTTGTTTGGGAACTCCGTTGGAAAAATGGATTTTACAGATTTCGAAGCATTTTGAGAATTTCGAGATGGTTTTACGGATTTCAAGATGATTTTTATGGATTTCAAGATGGTTTTTACAGATTTCAAGATGGTTTTATCTCGACTTACGTGCACCGTTGGGAAGAATGGCTTCCCAAACAAGCGCGAACTCGTGACCAAACAGGCCTGGCAACTGGTAGTGGAGGCCACATTCGAACATAGAGGCCTCTGAATCATCAAATTTCTGCAAACAAACAATTCTCTGTTTTGGGCTCGCAAACACACAAATATGCTTGCCATAATACAACTTTGGGAATACAAGTTAGTTTATCTTTGAATAAATGTTCGAATCTGTATTGGGGTAGATGTTCACTTTTTTTTTTTCCGTGATCAAGTATAATCTCTTACAAGACGGTAAACTAAAGTTCAAATTTCTACTAAGAGAGATGCTCCCATTTAGTATTTAATGATACTTCAAACAGGATTATATTAAATAGAATGATATATGTACTTAGTAAAAAAATAGAGAGATCTACATTGACTAGATCAAACTGGGTTAGTCATTAACCCAAGAATTAGTCTGAAGGAGACATTAAGCCGAACAAGACAATCCATGATCTTGTCTGATTTAGTTCTAACCTAAGGTTAGGTTAAACTAAACTTAGTCCACCGAACTGTTTGGACGCTTCAATTTGTTTTCCCCTTTATGAGAGGTAAGATTTCAACATGATAAACAAACTTAAAACAATGTACTTATTTGGAAATACTTAATTATCACCTAAAAGTACGTTCAACAGTGTTTTTCCGTAAAACAAGATAATCTCCTCAACATATTTACCTCGGCCTGCGTAAACGTACTTCTCTACCGCTTTCCCAAACGGACCCAATATCTATAACAACATAAAACTCATTTCAAAACATTAAATCTTAATTTTAAATCCATAAGAATCTTTATTATATACACAACATTAATTTAATAATGCATCCGACCACAATATATGTGACATCACACATTCATTTCTTATGTTAAGGACCTGCACAATATCATGCATGTTCCAACATTACTCTTTAATTTTACGAATAACAAGTAAGATTATAATTTTTTTATAATAATGTTTGATTCACTTCTGTTTCTGCTTCTCGTTTTGCTGCACTTTTGTTTTCCTTAGTATTATACGATGTCTCAATCATATGTCAAAAATTAGTTATGCTTTTGAAAACACTGTACTTACTACAAGTGCTATAATCAAAGTAGTTGAACTAACTATTTTTTTAATTAATTTAGTTAATAAGATTCATGTCTTGACTATTGGACCAGATTGTGAAAGGAAAGTTTGAATGTACCTGTTTGGGAATACGGTAGAGAAGTACTTTTATGTAAGTCGAAATAAATATGTGAAGAAGATTATTTCATTTTCTGCTGCTTCTAATTTTTTGGGACCCAAATCCTTTTATAGAGTATTTATTTTTTATGCCACAACTTTATTACGTAAATCTTCCATTGCATTAATTACTTTTATTAGACAACTTTATCAGGTAAATCTTTCAAAGATCTCTCCAGATTTGTGTGTTGAAAGAGAGTGCACCTACACACAGTTATAAAAAATTAGAAAAATTATGAATGTGCATACCTTATAAAACATCAGCAGCTCTATTTTAAAATTTAACTGCTTTTGATTTTTATATGAATTTAATATAGATTTATATTTAAAAAATAAAGATAAAATTGTACATCCATACAAAAAAGTTTATTAGTGTGATTTATAAATAGAAATAAAAAATTATTTTTTATCTTACAAATAGGACAGGATTACCTAGAGGAGTATGTAATACTCTCAAAGTATCCTCTAAAATTTATGGAGTAAGCGAAATTTATATAAAGTTATATCGGATCGCATTATTTTTTCTTAAAATTATGTGTCATGCGACCACTTATATGTGAAAACAAGAATTTAAAAAAGGAAAAAACTGTGCTGTTATCTCCAATCAGTTGTGTTTGTGTTTTACATAGATTTTTTTTATGTGAGTAGTATTATTCATAAATTACAAATAACACAATTTTTATATTTTTTAAATTTTTTAATGATTAGTACATTGACATCATGCTCCATGCCCTTTATAGAATAAGTTGAAGTGAAATAAATAAAATATGTGATGTGATTGAGACTGAAGCCTTGTATGGTGGAATATGTTGTACTTTTGTCCTTTGGCACGTCTCAACAATTTTATCATGAATGAATACAAAATATAAATTTATAATAAAATACACCATTTTCTAAATTTGTACAATGTATAAGAAAATGTATCCAGCTTAAAAAATAAAAAAAAGCTGCACTATTTTATGAATGATGGAGAATGAGATTTTTTTTTCCAAGCTTGATAACCAACGCTGACTACAAATTCTAACAAATCAATTGTTTATAATTAAAGATTGAAATATGCCAGAATAAAAGATTGACTAAGAGAAAGAAGTAAGTGGGGCCTAATTGGATAGCATGAATTGGTAAACAGTTTTACTGCAAATATTAGGGTACAAATTTGAATTTTAAGAATCACATTTGTCAAGAGAGAGAAAAAAAACTTATGTTGTAAATCACAAAAAAGATTAGTCTCAGATCCAAAGTAGTTTGAGGATACGAGGTTGTGGGATTTAGTTTTACAATGAGTTATGTGATGTGTTGCCATGTTGGAAGTCTCCCTTCTGTGTGAGGGGGAGTTAGGTTATAGGCAAATGTTAACGTAAGCTAAATAACCTATCTTTAAAAAAAGTTAGTTAAATTAATTTATGGGAAAATGTTGTGAAGTGGATTTGACTTCCTTGGATTCATTTTCTTCGGTATCTTTTCAGAATCACATCTTCACTATTAGATCAAAACAAATGGAGGGTTCATATTTAATATTTTATAAAATTAGTATTATAAATATAAATAAATTTAAACTACTAAAATATGATTTACATAATTTATAACTGCAATATATACAAGGTAACAAACTTTTTAACTTATGAACTATTATAATAGGAAATTTATAAAACATTAAATATAAACCATCAATTACTTGATCTAAAGGTGTAGATGTGATTCCAAAGAGACAATGAGGAAAATAATTACGAGGAAGTCCACTCCCGGTAATTAAAAAAGGGCTAAAGTTAGTTCTTTATATCTGCATCAGGTTTCATTTTAGTTCTTTAAGTTTAAAAAGTGCACATTCAATCCTTCAAACTTAACACCGTTAGTTTCTCCTAACAGAAATTGCTGACTCATCAAATTTAATCTATAACCGTGCAATAAAACTTGACAAAGCATACGCACATTTTAATTTTACTTTAATAATGTAATAAATTTGATATTTTAAATTATGTAAAATAAAAAAGATTTAAAATAACAGCGTTAAGTTTGATGAGTCAATAATTTCCGTTAAGTAATACTAACGGCGTTAAGCTTCAGAGACTGAAAGTGCATTTGTTAAACTTAAAAGATTAAAATGAAATCTGACACAAATATAAAAGATTAAAAGTATACTTTAACAAAAAAAAACCGTAATACAACAAGCAATGGTAAATCCTAACATATAAAATAACAGTAAATTTATTCCCATATGTGTATCCATACACATTTTGAGAAGAAGTTTTTTTTTTCTTGTATTGAAAAAAGAAAGATGCCCTTTTTTAATTGTCATATATTTCTGTTAGAGATGCTCCTGACACAGAAATTTGTCATTATATGTGGTATTCTGGTCCCATTGAGCAATAATTTTGAAGTTTGCAATCACGGGTGTTAAGTAACAAAACAGATGTTGTTGGCCAAGGTAACAAAACAGATGTTCATGATTAAATATTCTATTTATATAAAGTTCGAAGCACAAATCATTCTACTTAGTCCAGACAATTATAAAAAATTAGGTTAAATATACTTCTGCTCCATGTAGATTATCATGATTTGTGTTTTGATCCTTAAAATTTAAAAGCGATAGTTAGTTTTATTCCCTCAAGTTCATTCTCTCTAGAACTGTTAATCCACATAGTTCTAAAATGATTTAAACCCAATTTTAACACAATTAATTTTACTTATGTTTCATTAACTCAATTAATTATGGTGAAATGACTGAATAACTGGATAAGATAATAAGTAAATTATTCTTTCGGCTAAAGTATACTTTTAATCCTTTATGTTTGCGTCATGTTTCGCTTTAATCCTTTAAGTTTAAAAAGTGCACTTTTAGTCCCTCAAACTTAACGTCGTTAGTCTTTCTTGACAGAAATTGTTGACTCATCAAATTTAACGCTATTATTTTAAATCTTTTTATTTTACACAATTTAAAATATCAAATTTATTATATTATTAAATTAAAATTAAAATGTGAGTATGCTTTGTCAACGTTTTATTGCACGGTCATAAATTAAATTTGATGAGTCAGCAATTTCTATTAGAAGAAACTAACGGTGTTAAATTTGAGGGATTGAATGTGCACTTTTTAAACTTAAAGGACTAAAATGAAACTTGACGCAAACATAAAGGACCAAAAGTATACTTTAGCCTTATTCTTTCTCATTTCTTATTTTTAAGTTTTTTATTTTTATTTTTTTTGTTTTGATCCATGAAGTTTTAAATATGTTTTTTCCTTATAGTTTCATAATGATTTAAATATTTTATGGCTTTAATTGAGTAAGTTAAGTTGATGAACCAAAACAAAAATGCATCTAAAGATCAAAAGCAAGTATAAAGACATTTTGAATCAATAGAAATTTATATTTTTAGATAAAGTAAATTTGAAGGATTAAAATCACTATTTTTAAATTTTAAGAATGAACGTTGAATTAATCCGTATAAATTATAGCTGAGAAAATAGGTTTAATCCAAAAAAAAAATTAAATCATGCTATTAATAGTTATAAATTAGTAGGGTTTGTTATGCTATGCCTATGTATGTCATATCATATGGTATATCATGAGCCTGTTTGGTAATCATGGGTTTATTTTCATAAACACGTTTAACAGTACTTTTCCGCAAAACGAGACAATCTCCTCCACATATTTGCCTCGGCTTATGTGAATAAGCACTTATAAGTGGCTTATGGCAATTTGACAAACGGGTCCTATATGTATGTCATTCTTGTTGATATGATGTGGCCATTTTTGTCAGTAATTTAACGCTGAAATTAACGGTTGAGGATTAAATGTCAAAACATAATGAAACGTTAAATGCAACCGGGATTTGAGGCCGTTGATGCCCCTCAAATTTTTTCAACTCCACAAAATTATTTTGTACTTTATTTTGTTTTCACATTTAAATAAATCAAAATAATTTTTTTATATACTTATCTAAAATCATTTTTTCAACTTATTTCTAAACATGCACATTTTTTATTTTTAACATCAAATTCTATATAAAATGGATGGCATTCTAATGTATAAGGGTAAAAAATTATGATGTTTTCAATTGTCTTAAAAAATCTAAATTAATAAGAAGCTGTACTATTTTTATTTAAAAAATTGAAAACAAGTACCATTTTTGTTATTCATGTTAAAATGCTACTCAATTTTGTATGGAATTTAATAATGAAAGTTGGTTTTTGGACATTTTAGCATAGAAAGAAGTGTAGTGCGCGTAGGTTGCCAACTAAAAAAACAAAAAGAAAAAGGAATGGGAATGAGTGCAAAGGATTTTGGGAAATTTACTCAGAAATCTTAAGTAATAAAATTAATCATAAAATGGTCTCAAAGATTCACAAAATTACCATAAGGTCCCAAGAGTAGCTGTTGAGGTTGTTAATGAATACTAGTAAAGTTGTTAATGATAACCTCAGCAGCTATTCCTGGAACTTTATGGTAATTTTTATAATTTTTAGAACCATTTTATGGTTAATTTTGTTGATAAGGACCTTTGAGTAATTTTTTCAAGGATTTTTGATAAAACGAGGATTTTGGAAATTGAGGCTTTCTACATGGTACTCCTGTCTGGACCCATGAAGCAATGAATAAATAAGATGATGCTGACTCAAACAAATTTCTCTCCTTATTTTCTCACAATGGAATGACCATCACTTGAATATAATGGAGCCATCACTCCCTCAATTTTAAATAGGGAAAATTGTCTTTTACCCTTTAACTTTTGATTCAATTGTAACTTTGAGTTTTGATTCTATGTAATTCAATTTTTATAGTTTTAATTCGATAATAACTCAGTCCATGAATTTTGACTCACTGTAACTTAGCCTATATAATTTTAACCATTTTATAATCCAGTTACTGGTCTTTTATTGTATATATGATTTATTTTTTAAAATATAAGGACTAAATTATAAAATAGTTAAAACTATAATGGTTGAATTGCGGTGAGTCAAATTTTAGGGACTAAGTTATAAGAGAGTCAAAACTACAGGGACCAAGTTACACCAAGTCAAAGTTCAGGAACTGAATTACAACCTGATTAAAAGTTGATGAACTAAAAGATTAATTTTCTATTCTAAACACAAGACCTCCCAACAAAGGTTTATGGCTTTGGTAAACAGTTTGCTCATAGCTTACAGAATCATGAATTCAAATCTCACTAATGATATGTGGACCTTATTTATAAACGATTTGTAACTACTTTTGTAAGCTTTCACTGGATTCCATCTTAACCTTGATGAGCTCCCGGACTTAACTCGCATAAACATTTTTTTGGGTAAAATAATAGGACTTGTTTGGAGTTATTCAACAATGCCTTTGAGCACATGATTCTTTTTTTTTTTTTTTTACTAAAACACATATATCAACAGTCATATTCAAACACCATCATAAAGTAAATGTGGCTCCACCTGAGGTAGTTAAGCTGATGAAGTATGCAATAAAGCTAATGACACTGGTATCACTGCTTATTTATGAACATAAATAAGATTTATACACACATAATGTTGTAACCTAATACTATGAAAGATTTTCTACAAATAGAATGTCTTACTTATAATGTTCACCTTTCAAAATAAAACCAATAAACTTATAATTTTAAGTGACATAAAAAATTTCTTATAAATAGAAGTTAACGGCCCTTAATTGATTTTCGTTTTATATCTTGATCAATTTTCTTTCTCATCCTATCCTTCACTGCATAAACTCATCTTTGTTTTCGCCCACCAAACTCTCAAATAGTATATTACAGTAGAATGGTATATCATTTAATATTGCTTTGTTTCACCTTTTATTTCATTTCTTTATTTGTCAATTCATTGAAGAATTTTGAAAATTTAAAACATATAGCATAAAAACAACAAATAGTTAAACAAACCAATAAATAAATATCTAGATGAATCTCATTACAAAAATCCACAGTTTTGATTAAATAATTCTTTGAACATTTAAAAATTTGTTATTTAATTTTTATATTTAGATTGGAGTAGCATTAATAAATATTACCACTACTAATTTGATTTTTTCTTAAAAAAGGGAAAGTATGATTAGTTTGCATATTGACATGTCAATCCAGCATTTTTCTCTGCCTCGTTTGGTATGATGGAAATGGGAGGGTGGAAATGGGATTGGAATTGAATTCCATAATGTTGACATGTTTGGTATGATAGAATTACAATTTCATGTGGAATTCAATTCCACCTAAATACCCAATTTCAATTCCATACCCAAACCTATGGAATTCATTTGGGTTCCATGGAGTATAATTTTTTTGGACCAAAATATCATCCCTTATGCAACATAGTCTTTTTTTGTTACATTTAAAAAAAAATCAACATTCATGAAAAAAGATATGGATTCCATCTTCATTTTCATGACATACCAAATGTAATTTTAAAGCTCATATCCATCTCCATCTCCATATCCATTTCCATTAAAATCAATTCTACGTACCAAACGAGGCACTAGTATATTGGCTAATCTCCGTTGTCTCCTCTTTCTGACTTTTTTTCCTAGCAAAAGCCACATAACCCTTTTGTTCTCTCTCTGTTTTTTTAATAAATACAAGTTGCTTTTTATTGAAGGCAATTTTATTTAAGCTCATTATCAAATATTAAATGTAGACAACCCTTTCAGTAAAGATTCTAACATTGGTTCATTAAATCGTGAGGAACTAGCTTCTTTCACTATACTTAACCTCCATTGATTACTCTCCTAATTCTATTTATAAGGTAAAAATTAAAGATTTTTTTATCTTATTTAAGGTAAAAAGTTAAGATTTTTTATCTTATTCATAAGATAAATCATTAAATTTTTATATGAATCTGTAATTTTATTATTCATTTATTAGTGTGAAAACCTTGCTTTCATAATACACTATATTATGTATTTATGTTAGAGATAAATTTGCAAATGTGTGAAAATTTATGGCAGAGTTAACAAGTTTAAAGGTTTTTATTAGTTTCAGTGGAGTGTGCGTGTGTAAACTATAATTGATGAAAATAATAACACTTTTCATAAACATAAGTAAATGATTGTTTGGTATGACTGAATGCGCAACAAACTTCAATAATGCTAATTTCTCTACTCTCCGTACACATTTTGTTTCTTTAAAACACATCCACAAAACGTTTGGTGTGCATGATGAATTGAAGACATGGAAATGGAATTGAATCCCATATTAAATGATTGTTTGGTATGACTGAATTGAATTTTATATAAAATTCAATTCAATAAAAAAAAAAGGCTTATAAGAATTTCATAGGTTCATCCTTGGAATTCTATATCTACCATTCCCATTAATCATCTCCACCTTCAAAATCCAACTACCTGACCATGAGCACAACCTACACTAGTAACGATGATCTACCGTCGGTGGGCACAACCCTTGTGATCACCAACCTCCGTAGCCTCTTCAATTTCCCTCCGCTTTCCCTCGACGGGCGCAACAATGATCTGCTTGTTCTTTTTCTCGACCTCCGCTTTCTGAGCTTGGATTTTTTGATGGGAACACGAAGACAAAACGCAGACGAGGGCGAAGAAGGAAAGCAAGTAGAAGGTCGAAGATGCTCTAGGAGGATTTTTAAATTTTTAAAGCAAGGGGATTCCTCAGTCGTTGATAATTTTTGTGGTTTTGATGTGGTTTTTTTGTTATTTTTTTGGAATAAAATGGTACCTTTTCGCGGAAAAAATGAATACAGGTGACAACTTTTCTTGCTCAAATCTTTGGGATGAAGGAGAATGAATGGCAAAATATTTTTTATATCGTAAGGGCATTTCGATCCTTTCACATGAAAATTAAAATTCATTTTTAAGATATGACAAACGTATTTTTAAACTTAATATCCATTTTCATATCCATCTCCATTTTTATTTCCATTAAAATCAATTATGTACCAAACGATGTGTGAAATATGTTGTAAGTTTTTTTTACTTATAAATAGAACGTGAGAAGTAAGTAATCAACGTGATTGATTCTTGTAAAAGTGAGTTATAGGCTTATTATGAATTGGAGGGAGTATTTTATATTGATAGTCAATGATTGCGGAAGAAGCAAACTTACTTTGTAAATCCACTCCGATGGAAGAGGCTGAATTGGCTGGCCTGGCATGTTACTGGAAGAAAAATGAAAACCAAGAGGAAGAAAATGAAACCCGTGAAACAGAGACCCAAAGCCACTTCATATCTGAATGTTCCAACTTCGAGGCTCTGAAAGTAACCACCAACATTCATTGCCTCCGTCATTATTGTTGTTGTTGTTGTTGTTATTTGGCATTTACCTTCCTCCTCCTCTTCAATCTCCTCCCGCTAATCACGCATCCTCTTCCTTCCCTCTCTTCACCTCCCCACTATACGATTCATCTACATTTTCTCTCTCTTCATCTTTCATTGCTCGTTTCTTTCTCTTTCCCAGTTGGTCCTACTCAGTCCAACCACGATAATGTCTGTCACCCACTTCTTCTTCTTCTTCATCTTGTTCTCCACCGCTTACTCTGCTCCTCATCAGCCCCACCCTTATGGTAAGTTCTCAACTCTTCTCCCTCCCTCCCTCCCTCTCTGTTTCTCTTATCCAATTGATTAGCTTCTGTTGCTCTAATGGTGCTTCTATCTTCTGTCACTTGCATGTTTAGCATACCGCATCGACTGTGGTAGTGCCACTAATACCACCGACCCATTTAACACCACCTGGCTCTCTGACCGGTTCTACACCGGAGGCACAACTTCCATAGTCTCCGAGCCACTTCGATTCCACTACGCCTACGAGAAGACTCTTCGCTACTTCCCCGTCTCCTATGGCAAAAAGAATTGCTATGTAGTCCCCTCTCTGCCCAACGGCCGCTACTTCTTCCGCACATTTATTGTTTATGACAATTACGATGGCAAGTCTCACCCCCCTTCCTTTGACATTTCCGTTGAGGGCACTGTCGTCTTCAGCTGGCGCTCGCCGTGGCAGGAATCTTTAGCTCGTGACGGCGCCTACTCCGATCTCTTTGCGTATGTCAATGACGGCGAAGCTGACGTCTGCTTTTACAGCTTAGCCACTGATCCTCCCGTCATCTCCTCCCTTGAGGTCGTGCAGGTCGATTCGTCATCCTATGAATCGGCCGCTGCTGGAAATGACTCCGTTCTCGTCAATTATGGCAGGTTATCTTGCGGGAGCAATTCATGGGGTCCTGGATTTAGCGATGACACGGACCTGTTCGGTCGGTCATGGCAATCTGATAAAGAATTCCGATCAAATTCGGGCGATATCAGACCGCTATCAACGAGGAATACTATAAGTGGGACTGATATAAAGCCCAATTACTTCCCTATGAAATTGTACCAGTCGGCGGTCACGGTGGATGGAGATAGAGCATTGGAGTACAAATTGAATGTGGACGCGAAATTGGATTACCTGGTGTGGTTGCATTTTGCGGAAATTGATTCGAGCGTGAAGAAGGCAGGGGATCGGATTTTTGATGTGCTCATCAATGACAAGAATGTGACTAGGATTGACATATACAAGCAGGTGGGAAGTTTTGCTGCATATAGTTTGCATTACACAGTGAAGAATTTAAGCAGTAGTGTCTTGAGTGTGAAGCTCGTAGCGGCTAAGGGTGCCCCACTGATTAACGGGCTTGAAAATTATGCCCTGGTACCTAACGATCCTTCCACTGTCCCTGAACAAGGTGCGTTAAAGGAATTCAGAGGCATTTCCTGATTCCCATAAATTTTAGAAACATATTCTCAGAAAGGAAACTGATTTTTATTTTTTCCTCTTTTGGAATCTGAAAAATTGTTTGTAATGATTGCTACATTGATAAAAAAATAATTAGGAAGAAAACTTGCCAAATAGTTCACCTTTTTTAGTAGTAATAATTACGGTTGATGCTGACACTGGGAAAGCAGGGCCGTGGATCTACGGTATCTGGTTTATTTTGTTGACTTGGGATTAGTTTTGCAGCAATCGCCATGAAAGCACTGAAAGAGTCACTTCGCATTCCGGATAGAATGGGTTGGAATGGCGACCCTTGTGCTCCAACTAACTGGGATGCTTGGGAGGGAGTAACATGCCGTATGAACGAGAATAAAACTGCCCTTGTGATTAGTCAAATGTAAGCATTTCTTCCACTCATGTTAAGTCGTTTATCCAGGCTTTTGACTGGCTTGATGAGATCAAATTTGATTCTACGCATCAAATACAAGGCTACATACTGATTGGCCAAAAAAGAGAAGTAAATTAGAGGATTCCTACAATAAAGTCTGAAATAAATGAACCATCATACTTTATGTGCTAGTTAGCTAGTAAGTTTGTTCCATGCGAAGATACATAGATGGTGGGTCATGAGTGTTTCGAAGTATGCACGGTATCTAATTGCCATATAATTTTCCAAAGGAAGTTCTCTCTCTTTACAATATTTTCCTTGTAAGCATGCAAGTAGTCTGTAAAAGAACAGGCGAATAATTACTTTTCCCTGTGACCACTGGAATCTTGGAAGAACAAATGCGTTAAGGAGTAGATCATGGATTGAATTCTTATTCTTCCTATGAAAATTCAAATTGCGGACCCACACATTTGTTTTTTCTTTTCAAAAGAGAAGAATTGATGAAGTTATTGGCATTTCGTTATGTTGCAATTGCTTTCCCTTTTCTACAGCTTTGATCAAATCTCTATTTCAATTTTTAAATTTCAGAGATCTAGGCAGTCAAGGCTTGAAAGGCTACATAAGTGAGCAGATTGGTCTCTTGTCAAACTTGGTAAGCCTGTAAGTATCTGCTGCCAACATTTTTATATATTAGGCTTCATTGACATGAAATTCATTACATATGTTGAGCTTAACAATATACTGCTTTGAAATAGAAAAATGTGCTTACTTATGATACTTTATTCCCCCATCAATGCTTTATGGTTTAAATGTAGCCTACGAAACGTGGGCATTCTCATGGACACAGGACCCTACACTGACATTGACACTGTGACATGTCAAAATTTGAAGTTTTGAAGTGCGAGTGTCATACCATATCTAATAACAGTGTTAGACATGGATATAGCTCCTTTTAAGCATTCATTATTCATTAGTTTTAGCGTTGCTGCAGAATGCAGTTGTCCTAATTAATTGTTATTTGCCTAATCCTTTTCTATTTAATTAAGAACAAAATCATTATTTACTTTCAAAATCATCATCTTTGTTAATTTCAATCAAATTTTATCTTCAATTTCTGCACCCACATGATGTACACTCTAGTCTGTTGAGCAATATTGGCATGATCCCAACTCACTGCCGCACCTCTTGTTCATTATCCCGTATGAACATGCCACACTATATCCGGCCTTAACTTTGGTTTAAACTTCTTTTTTTTCGGTCCTTAACATTTTCATTAGAATTCCATCCCAAATCTTGTGTGAGCCTCAACATGATACTCATATAATTACAGACTTTCTTTTAATATGCGTGTTGGCTGAACTTTTAGTTCCAAATCTTCTGTTGCTGGTCATCGTTCATGTATATACACTCACACATATGCAGCATTCAATTTTCTAGCCAAACTTGAGTCATTTTCATTTTGGTCTCAATTGTCCAGTAACTTTGTTTGCTCTAAAAATTACAGGAACCTGAGTTCTAATTCTTTGGAGGGTGAAATTCCCGCTGGGCTTGGTCAAAAATCTCTAACAGATCTGTAAGAGTTTCTGATATATATTCTGTCTAATATGGCTGTTCTAACAGTTTCTATTTTTTTAATTAGCATTGAGAAATCCTTGGCATGGTTCGATAGAGTGGAGTACTTCCTTTCTTTGATTATTTAACGATAAGATTTTAAGTTTTTTCATCTCATAAAAGGTCATATTCTTTTATGTACTTACCAGTAGTCTGCTATCATACTAGCTTCTTAATAATATATTAAGAGTCTTTATGTTCTACTTGCCTAATTATATGTCAACCTTAACGCATTTCTAGGTATATGTCCAACTGTCCTTTGATCTATAGGGAACATAACGAAGCCTTCTTTTTTTGTTTACTTTTTGATAATATTTTATATTTAATTGTGCTGTAGGGATTTATCCAACAATCAGTTTACAGGATCCATACCAGATAGCTTAGCATCTTCAAGTTTAAAGCTTGTGTAAGTATTTGTTGCTTAAATATTATGTTTAACTCTTTTATGAAGTCTATGTCATTACTAGCATCAGGTTTTGAAATGAAATGTAGTTTTTGTCTGTCTTACTGATGCAACATGCACTCGCAAACACATCCACAGATGATAACAGCAGGGATTTTGGGAGAAGATAGAAAACATAGAGGGAGGAGGGAGAGGTAATGACAGAAATGGAGGGGGAAGAGAGATGTGAAGAACAGAATGGTGAGGGAAGAGAAGGGAGGGGAAGAGTTAAGCTATCTGAACAAATTCTTGGTATATTTCATTAATAAAAAAGAAGTCTCTTCTGAAAAGTACACAAGAGGTATACATAGGCTGTTTCCTTCATGAAATGGAGCCATTTACTTCCAGCAACGAAATAGTACATGGCATAATTAAAGCAACCCACTTGCAAGCTATAACAGAAAGTAAATAAAATAAAATGTGAAAGTATAATAGGTTTCCTCTATAGTGGGTTTCCTCAATATATGAATTCTTATATTCCACCACTTAGCTAACTGGTATCCCAAATTGTTACTGTCCATACTATTTCCCGTATCCCATGCTCTTATCTTATTGGTTGCTAACATTTTAATACCTTTCCTAGATTTCCCGCCAGATTTTGCTTTTGCAAAAAATGTTCCATTTGAAGTTGTCCTTGTATCAGCATCAGTATTTCTATATACACATGGTGCATTCCAAGTGGTTCATACTCATTTTGTGACCATCATAGTGTGCTCAGTTCATTTGTCATTTTACTTCTACAAACATTGAAATTATACTTTGTTTGGTTTAGTTACTGCATAATACAAGTTATGCTTTAACCATTGCAATTGTATATATCGCTTAACATGGTCTGTAATCTAGTATGACATGGGATTCTTTATATTCTCCAGATCAGTTTTGCTTACAAATCCACTTTATCTTGCCAGGCTATTAAATGGTAACTTATTGGAAGGACGAGTGCCAGAGCAACTCTATTCAGTTGGTGTGCATGGTGGAGCTATCGAGTAAGTCTTTTATCCACTAGCTATAATCCATCAGCTTTTGCAGACTGAAGTGAATTTGACGATACATGAAACTGATCCCACATCATAATCAACCTTGTTTAACAAACTGACTACGACAATTCTGTCTCGGCAATATTTTATCTTTTACTGAGAAACATGTTGACAACTGGTGTAAATCAGATTATAATCCATTGCTATTCTGTAAGAATTTTTGGATGGCTTTAATTGTTGCCCACTTGATCAACATTAGTTGCCATTTGCTTGCTGGCGATGTAGTAGGATTAGAAGTCACATATCATCAGAGCATGCTTGTAACTGTTCATCTATGAAAGTTCAGCTAACCTGTTATTATTTTAAACCGCTCAGAAATAATATATTTTCTACTTTTGTTTGATTTGCTTGCATCTAGTCTCTATGGCAACAAAGGTCTGTGCGGTGTGCCTTCTTTGCCAGCATGTCCAATATTTTGGGAGAATGGAAGACTATCTTCTCGGGGTAAAATTGCCATAGGCTTGTCATGTCTTCTTGTTTTCTGTCTGATAGTGCTGCTGGTATATATCTACATCAGGAAGAGAAGAAATGATTATGACTTTGGTCTACCTCATGAACTGATGTGTAAGTATGATGTTTACGAGCTTCAGCTTCTGGAAATCTTTGGTTATTTTCTATAGTCCTCTCCTCCTACTATGTATCATGTTTTAGATTCCTGGGGCTGACTGCAGTATTTCGTTACCAGGGCAGTGGCTGCTCTTTTATGTCACTGCTTAGATTGCACCGTGCAAACATCCACAATGAGCTTCCGTGTTGATCGATCATTGTTTATTTTAAGTATTTACTAGTACCGTGCATCATCTGCTATTATTCCATCTTCACCATATGTCAATATTTCCTATTCATTATCTCTAGTCTCTGTTTCATCACGTCCAATATCTGTTGAAGGTGTTAGAATAACTGTTTGCATGCTTGCATTCTCTCTCACACACGTGCACGCAAGTACATTTTATTGTGGCTTATATATTCAAGAATATTTACTATTATGACTTTCCTTTTCTCCGGGATATTAAAAGTTATTACCCTAATATTTTCATTGCATGTGGCCGACCTAATGATGCTTTGTGATTCACTATCAAGCCATCAGATGTTTGTTGAACTGTGTTTAAGTCAGGACGTAGTTGGTCCTATCATTTCTCTTCAGTTTTTCGTGTGAATCATTTCATCTTTTACTGAGCTCATACACACTCAGCTCATTATTCCTTACGTGATTAATAGCAAGCTTGTTATTGGTATTTGTTTTCTGTTAGTGAAGTAAAACATACAAGTCAATTTGATTAGTTCACGACAATGATGCTTATCTTTTGCGGGCAGCACTTCGTGCTGTGGTGCATTACTAGGTTTACAATTTCTTTCTAGTTCTGCCCATGACTCAGTTTTTGTCTCTCAAACTTGTGAAATTTTTAGATGATGCAGCAATTTACCATTTATTTTCTTGGTTTGGCTTTTGACATCAGTGCTGGGTTCAGTGTCAGTTTCACTTCCCACGAATATTTTGTATTGTGCCTTGTGAAAAATGTTTGAATTTACGTGATGATATATTTGAATTGAAGCTGCTTAGAGTTCTCTATTTTAAACGAATATTGGGCTGTTTAAACTTTATATTCTCTTCTAACTTTGAGTATGTTGTTTGGTTATGGCTTCATGTTTGCAGCTTTAGCTGCCAAGAGAAACCGGTATCAGAGGCAGAAATCCTTGATGGACCTTGAGATGGAGAGTCAACATGCCAAGGGATTACATCCATACTCTCCACAACAATGAAGTTTTGCTGGAAATGAAAGATTGATTTTAGCTTTTTTTTTCCAGATCATACACCACCAACACAGCTTATTGAAAAGAATTCAATGTTACAGCATTTATACCCGGCTCTTGATGAGCCAACACTGCCCCTGTAAAAAAAGTTGCCTTATGGTGTTGGTTTTTCTCCCTCAACTTTTTGCTTCTCCTCAAGGATTTTGGAAGCCACCACTCATTGCCAAGCTTTGTGACATATTATTTCATTACCCACCAAAAGGGGTCGTAAATGTATGTAATTTGGTACACAAATCAGTGTTCAAAATTTCTGGGAATACATCAGATCTGTTGGCTCTTGACACAGTATACTGATTTATGTAGCCAAACATCTGTGAGGGGGCATAGTTGTACAATGAAAT
>JANTPZ010083882.1:0-18040 GCA_025593235.1 Vachellia pachyceras
AGACAGAGCATCAAAGGTTCGAGCTTTATCCATAGGAGAGAAATTGGGAGGGAAGCTAATAGGAGCATGAGGATGGTTCTGTGAAGAGTGAGGGATAGTAAGGAGAAGTTTCTAGAACCAAAGGCTTGGGCGCAGAGAGGCTCCATGCCGGCGGCGAGACCAGAGAGGACGGAGTAACCGGTGATGTTGGTGAAGCCGATGGCTAAAGAACCGGCGGCGAGCTCAAGCCTTCCCAACTTGCCCATGCACACAACCAGCATCATGTTCTTGAGGTAGCTCACTAGGCTCATCGCTGCTATTGGCAACACTATGTCTCCCACTCTCTTTAGCTCCTCCACTACCTAACAAAAAAGGCGACAGATTTCAAAATCTCAGAACCAATAAAATCTCATCTATATAATCAAATTAAAACATGTTAGCTAGAGGACATCAAAATATACAGTAGCAAACGTACTGAGACCGTGAAAAATTCAGTTATGACATGTTTCAACAGCATATTTATTTGGATGTTTAATTATAGCATTATAGCTTCACGTCAAGCTATATTAGCCATGCATGTCGCCAATATCTCTAACTAGAACGAGAGAAGTAAGAGGATTAAATTTGAAGAGAGCAAGTAGTAAATGACTAGTTCCGGAGAAACAAAATGGTAAATTATATTATGGGAGTAGCAGCATAGCGCAAGATGTGGGCTTGTGTGGGGATAAAAAGAGAAAAGAGAGAATAGGAAGGAGTTGTAGGAAGGGAAATAATGTAATGTAAAAGTCTCCTACCTCAGGAAATGTCGGGCATGCCTGTTGGGATTTCTCCTCTGCAAGCATCATCTTAATTTTGATAAATAATCTTTAAGAGATCAGCTCCCGCTTTTGCCTTTGTTTTGATTTGAAGATTCCCTATGTCGTGTGGTTTAATGATGAAGAAGAACAAGGAGGAGATAGTGGGTGTCTGTTCTTTCTCCACGGACACACACACATATGACCTACAAAAGCCACTAAATACGATGGCGAGAATAAAAGGAGACTGAGAATGGCAAAGTGGGTATGAGAAGCAAACCAGCTATGTGCCTTTATATATAAGGTTTGGAGGTGGTGGGGAATCCATCTGTCACTTGCTTACCATGCATTATTTCTACAGTTTTTTTAATTAATTATAACTCACAAAACTTTATCTTATCTATATATATATATATCATAATTAAAGTACTTGCTTCATCTTGAGCCATACACACCCACGCGCACACCTGTTGCATGCCAAATTTGATTCTTTCTATTGTGTATGAAGCCTACATGCATTTTGTTTTTATCTATACATTGATCATATTTGTTTCCTTTTCCTTAAAAAAATAAATTTTATATTATTATTTTTGAATCTAGAAGAGTCAGAACTGATGTATGTTTCATCAAAAAACTGATGCATGTGTATTTTTTTTTGAAAATATGTTTCAAACTTAGTAAATAGAAGCTATCAATACTCGAAGATAATAACTAAAAATACATGCTTCAAACTTAGTAAATAGAAGCACACGCATTTAGTTTGTTATAGAAGAAGAAGAGCGAACTCATCACATTATCGCATTAGATCATAAATCCGCATCACATATTCACATAACTGAACTCTATTCATTATAATCAAAATTTTAAATAGATTGTTAATCAAAATGCCTCGTCTAATGACTTCATTCATCGTTCTACGTACTCCTTTCTATAAAACTCCATATATACTATTGGATCTTCTCCTCACATTGATGTCTTCAACAACCTTCTTTGTATTTTGTATGTGTTCAAACCATCTTAATTAATTTTTTATAGTTCTCTTTAATAGGTGTTATGCCTATTCTCTCTTTGATATGATCATTTTGAATTTTATCTTTTTTTGTATGACTGAATATTTATCTCGGCATCTTAACTTTGCTACTTCAACCTTATTCTCTTGTTGTCCCTTTAGAGTCCAAGATTCAAAACTGAAGATACATAATTAACAATGCTTAATAATTTTCCATTGAACAAAACATGATTAGGAATATTTTTTGCTTGAGTAACCGAATATTAAGTACGAATTTGGTTTCAGATTGAAAACCATTTAAACAAAATACACTGGACATAAGACTACGTTCAAGCTTTAAACCGTGTGATGGAAATTTTTTAATTTGTGCTATCAATAAGAATACTTTAGAATAAAATTATAAATTTGAGGTATAAAATGGATTAATTTCTTATATATTTAAGACTAAAGAAAACATATTATTCTTTTTACGGTTGAATCTGTATTTCAAGGGATGACTAGTTTTCGTTGCTGGCAGAAAATAGTAATACTTGATATCACACGTACATAGGGATTTATGAACTACCAAAGACCTTAGAAAGACCTTATCTTGATAAAGCTAATAATGTGGGAATAATTTTTTGATGAAGTATTATAGGAGGGGCCGGGGTTTGGAGATAGATCTAGGACATATATTGCAGTTAATGCCTTTAATAATTAGTTAGGACGACGTCACTTCAGCAAGTTGCAAACAGTACGTAGGGCCTTCAAAACTAACAGCATATATGGTTTTGTTTTATGGGGAGACCTTTAATTAATTAATTAGGTGGATGATAAAAATAAAAATAAAAATAATAATAATAATAATATAATAATAATAATAATAATAATAGGATTAGATTGGAAGCAAAAAAAGCTCCCCCCCTCCCACATGCATGTGGCCACAGAGAGACTTTGGACATAGATCCAAACTCACAAGTGTTAGAAGGCATCCCCACGTTTCCTATTAAAGCACGCACCTTGTCCTTTAAAGTTACTACACCCAGCGGCTACCAAAATCCACAGTACCTAAAATACTATGGAGATATATATATATATATGTGTGCGCAGTGGCGGAGCCAGGACCTTACGTCAGTGGGGGCAATTTTTTTATTTTCAAGCAAATGACAACAAATTTGCTAATATAAATAATTTGAGTGGGTTCAAATCTCAAATATCAGTGGGTGCATAATAAAAATCTTATAGTTATTTACACGGAAGAAAAAAATCTCAGTGGGGGCATTTGCCCACACTGAGATTGCTGTGGCTCCGCCACTGTGTGTGTGTGTGTGTTGTTTGTTTCTTATTCCTTTAGAAATATTGTTGGACTTGTTTACTAAAACGTTTGGAAAAGCCAAATGCACGTTTAATAGTTTTTTTCGTAAAATGAGATCATCTCATTTACATATTTACCTCGTATTGCGTAAAAGTGCTTCTCTACCGCGTTTCCAAACAGGCATATTATGTGGTAGAACTAGTATGTGCTTTTTTGGTACCAAAAAAGCACCTCCACACACACACTCTCTTCCCATTCTCTACGCTCGTGTATGGTATTTGATCAAATAGTATGGAGCTTTCTAAAAAAACATAAAGAAAGGTTAAAAAGAACATTTAATAAAGTTATTAAAAACATAGAGAAAGGTTAAAAAGAGCACTTAATAAAGTTATTAATTAGGGTTTTTTGGTTAACAGTTTATCTAAAAATTTGGTTATTCATATAGTATAATGACATTGTGCAACTTATATAACCGATAACATCAAGTGAAGTAAAGCTTATTGCTGTTACATTTGTGTTAACCATCTTACCTAAGCAATTTAAGAAGAATGATTAACTCATTAAACTTGTCTTTAATTGAATTGAAAAGAAATTTTACTTTACTACCGATTAAGAATTTCTTCTAGAAGATACCCACCTACTATTCAATCTCTAACTTTTGACTATGCTTGTCAATTAGGCTTGTCGTTGGTCGATGTGAGTGGAAATGGAGGCTTTAATTCCTTTTGAAGGAGTCCAATTAATCAACTCAAATATACAAATTTAAAACCAAATATATATATATAAATGTGTGTGTATGAATGTCATAGGTTCTTCAGATTCAATGTTACCAATTACTAAGGAAGAAAGTGTTGTTTATTGTCAGACATTTTACCACCGACTATAATCATTACAACTCCTTTTTTCTTTCTACTTATCTGCTTTATCTAATTCCCCAGCTTGTTTCTTTGAACCAACAACAACATTTACAGTTCTTTTTGCTTTTGAACCAGAAACATATTCTGTACCTAGTAGATTTCAACTTCATCTTTTGCCTCCTCTAGAAGAACAGCATGCTACGATAAGATATCTCAAGGGGATTTATCCTAGCTTGACTAATGGTTCAATCTATATTTACTTTCTCTATTATACATATATATATATATATATATAATCAGAGCTTTTTGTTGTACAAAGTCAAAAAAGTCACCATTAATTCTTAGTCAAGACCTAATTTTTTTATTTCCTTGACAAGGGAATTGACTTCAAACAACACCAAAAGAGTAGTTGTAAGAATATAAACGACACAATTTCTTAGTACTTTCACCTTATATATATAACGTAACTCAAGGCCGAATTTGAGGGGGCAAAACAAATTTCATAATGTTATGTTCAATTTTTTTGGTTGATGTTTATTTTCAAATTTGATTTGCTTAATTATTCATACAAAGATTTCCTCAAGTTAAGATTCAAAACTACAATAATATCCAAATCCTGAGTTTTTATAAGAACGAGTACATGCATGTAGTACATCTTTTAAAAAGAAATATACAAATCTTATCACATTAGATAATGCCAGTTATATAGATTATACGATACTGGTATATTATATTAACTAATAACCAAATCTTTGGATGGATGATGAACCAAAATGTCTTGCTACTTGATCTGGTAAATCTGTTCTTATTACCGGTGCATCCAATAGTCTTTTCTATATCTGTTTAAACCACTTTAAATGATTTCCTAAATAAAATTTTAAACAAGAATACACAAACATATCCGTGCATGCAAATTTAACAATTAACATCAAAATTATATTTGTCACTTGGTTGCATATGAATGTGAAGAACCTAACGAGCTCAAAAACTACCTAGACTCGAGTATTGTCTTCTCCCGTGATTTTCAGCATCAAATCATCCTCACAACAGAATACATAATAATCAGCATTATTGGATTTCGTTACCATCTCTCTCTTAGTGCCTATTTGGGAAGTCATTTTCCCCAACGGGCACGTTTGACAAGATAAAAACCATCTCGAAATTTGTAAAAACCATCTCGAAATCCATAAAAACTATCTTGAAATCCGTAAAACCATCTCGAAATCCATAAAATGCCTTGAAATCTGTAAACTCCATTCTCCTAACGGAGTTCCCAAACACACACATAGTCTCTGTGGGGGAGGGAGGGCGTACTTTGTTCTCTAGATATGAGGCTAAGAGTGAGGGTGCATGTTTCAGTGCGTGTCTGTTCACTAAACTATTGATTGGAGAAGAAGACACATTAAAAGGTAGCTGTTAATAGAACCAGGCATGTGAAATCAATCTAGTTGCACCAAATGCCCCAACCTACAGGATTAATTAATCAACCACACACAGTACCCCATTTATCTTGTTGACAATTTCCTTCTTTATTATCTTTCCACGATTCTGATTCACAATTATTTCATCTTCAGATTTCATATCTCGTCCCTAGCTCTAAAAAAAATATCCTATTAGATCTCTGCCATATCCATCCATGCATATTATTAACAATTATTATGCTCTGGTGGTGGTTGTAGCTAGCGAATTACGAATTAGGAATTAGCAACCATAACAATAATAATTAATATACATCCAAGCGTCACATCTAGAGCATGGTTTTTAAATATATATATAGGTACACAGTAACAATAATGTTTCTTATATAACTGTTTGTTTGTCCCTGTTTCTTACGCTTTGTCTGCAAAAATTCCAACAACCGACAGCTTTACCTCCTTATCCCCTCCCTCTATGACTAACAACAGCCTATAACAGTTCTTCCATCACTTCATTTGCTGTTGAGTTTCAAACTGATCAATTCAATGGCTTCAACATTAAGATGCTTTAATTTCTTCAACATAATTGATCAGTATCTATATATATAGATATACACAGTACCCGGCCATACTCTATACATATTTTAAAATACAAGTATAAATTAGGCATCTCAGACCATGTTATCTATATATATTGTTGTTTCTTAGTTGTGTGCGTGTGTGTGTGTGTGTGTGAATTGCCACTCTCCAGAGCTAAAACGACCCCGCTACCTCTCGCTTCGGTGGATACATATCTTTTTTAAGTTACACGTGCGGGGAATAATATCTAATCCATATATTCTCAGAATTGTTTAGTTCCACTGACACTTGACACTTACATTAAATCATATGTCTGTTTGGAAATACGATAGAGAAGTAAATTTACGCAAGCCGAAGTAAATATGTGAAGGAGATTATCTCATTTTACAAAAAACATTGTTGAACGTGCATTTGTCTTTTCTTAACGCTCCGTCGAACAAGTCCAATATCTTCTGTTTCATTTGACTGACACTAAACGCTTCATTACATTTTGTTTAAGTATGAAGTTGTTATTCCAACCCTCTCTACGTGGTGGGTGTATGATATTCCTTTTTCCATGCGAGGATGGCAAAATATATAACAGTATATCTAAATGCACATCTTACAATATATTGAAAATTTTCAAAATTGGCGAGAACCTATCTTTTAGGACAGGCACGAAGTAATAGTGACAAAATATTCAGATTGAAACAATATATATAGGTACCACCATTGTATTGTTGACATTTGTATATTCAAATGCTTCCTCCTGGTTTGTGCTCAACTTGTTAGCTAGTTTGAACGTTGATTTGCTTTCTCTAGCTATGGCCACACACACACAAATTAATGTTCGAGTATTGATAACTTCAGAAGGCAAAAGATGAATACCTTGAAATAGCCAAACAGTACTGTTCATGCTTGATGGGAAACAGTAAGTGTTAGGTTCACCAGTAATATCAAGTGAGGGTCCATCACACACACACCCCCCTTTCTTCTTAAAGATAGAGTCCATTTGGGAACGTGGTAGAGAAGTACTTATGTGCAAACCGAAATAAATATATGGATGGGATTATTTCGTTTTGCGGAAAAACACTATTGAACATGCGTTTAGCTTTTGGAAACGTTATTCTAAACAAGCCCATATATAGATATCATGCACTCTGTAATTAAGTATATTGATTATCACCGGTTGGTTCAATGTCGGATTAGTCAAATCCTTTTATGTAATGATGAAGACTAGCTAGCCTTGAATATGTGTGTATTGTGTGTGTGAAGTCCTAATTAATTAGGATGTGAATGCATGTATCCTTTGAAAAAGATCACCCATGGATCAAGATATAGTCAACGGTTTTTGATGTTATTGTCAAAGGTTTGTGTCATGCGCTCGGTTAATTACTTTGGAGCACCGCTTCTCCATTATTGTGTATTTAGGAATTCGTTGGAAGAAATGAGTTATATATTTTAAAATGATTTTACGGATTTCAAGATACTTTTATCTTAATTTGCGTGTACCATTGGGAAAAATTGTTTCCCAAACATGCGCAACATTGTCTTAGTTGGCCACAACATGGTACTCTCTCTTGTCTCACATACGTGTGAGATAGTTGGAAGGGTCTTCTAATTTGATCTTACCAACCCAGTTCATTCTGCCACCTAAAGTCATTTAGAATACAATTCTTATATTTAGAATCATATGGAGTGTATTCAAATTCATCGTTGACCAGGACCATGAGCAAAAGAACCAAGGAAAACTTGGAAGACAAAGTGCTGAAAAATCTAACTGCACTGCATCGTTCCGAACAAACTAAAATTTGGGCCACTATATTAAGGCCCGTAAACTGCAGAAGCCCAAAACGAAGACCTGTTCAAAACCCAAAAGGTATATACTCTTGCGAGTTGGGGAATCAGATGGGTCGATGCTTTGATGTTGATACTTCATGTAAATTTTATATAGGTTAAAACATATTTTTAATCCTTTATATTTACGTCAAGTTTCATTTTAACCCTTTAAATTTAAAAAGTGCACTTTCAGTCCTTTAAACTTAACTCCGTTAGTCTCTCTTGACGAAAATTGCTGACTCATCAAACTTAACACTGTTATTTTAAATATTTATTTATTTTACCCAATTTAAAATATCAAATTTATTATACTATTAAAATTAAAATTAAAATGTAAGTATGTTTTGTCAACATTTTATTGTATAGTCATCAATTAAATTTGATGAATCAGCAATTTCTGTTAAGACATATTAACAGCATTAAATTTGAGGGATTGAAAGGGCACTTTTTAAACTTAAAGAACTAAAATAAAACCTGAAGCAAACATAAAAGACTAAAAGTATACTTTAGCATTTTATATATCATATATATACTATTGATATAAATATAAATATAAACATTGACATCAATTATGTATCACCATGACGCCTGTTATGATTAGCATTTAACTGGGTTCTTCAGGCATCTAGTTAGGGGTTCGATCTCTGTTGATGTGTATGAAGAGATTCTTATGTACGACAAACCCTACATTAATGCCATTTTGGGAAGACTATGAAGTTAGGATATTAGTCACTGGTACTGACGGTGGATAATGGTATCACCAGTATTTGTTTACTGTTACTTCTTAAAACAAGAATTGAGATTAATTCAAGTTTAAAGCGTAAAAAACATTTTTCATTTGTATTGACAAATGCAAGTGCGGATTTGTATCACTCTTCTTATGGGAATAAGAGGTTGGTGCGGTTTTTTTTAAATATATAACCGTGTCTTTGGTTCCATTGGTCGAATGGTGATATTCTTCTCACGTGGAAAGAGGAAGGAACAGTGAGATGGGATATCTCTTAGAGTTGTCATATACATACATACATACATATATATATATATATGTATATTTATAGGCTTGACATTAAATTATGAATTTTATTTTGGGAGAGATAGGGAGGGGATAAGAATGAATGATTTATTTACAGATAAGCAATCTTGATCCCTGTTCTCAGCTTGGTCCCTCATGACGACAGTGCACTTGTTTGGATAGTCTGTTGGAAGAACGGACATAGATTTTAAGGTAAATATGTGAAATGAATTTTGTCTCGGTAAGCCCATGAATAGATTTTGGTTGCCCAAACGAACTAACCAAACAAACCTATTATATAACGTGGGGGGATTTGGTACCCACTAGTTTATATTAATATTGTGCTTATTTGAGAATCACTCCGTCTTAACGGGTACGTAAATCAAGATAAAAAATATTTTGAAATCTGTTATAACATCTTGAATCCGTAAAATATCTTGGAATCCTAAACTTTTTTCTCTCACCGGAATTTTCAAACACAAATTAATGAATAGTCAAACGTAGTATAGTTATAAACATTTTCAACTTTTTAACTATATATACACCCAAATGAACACATAACAGAGTTACGTGAGAGCTTGAAACAAGCATGCGCAGAGTAGCGGCTCAAGCTTTATCTTTTGATTGAATCTGGAGGAGTCAGCCATGATAAATCTTGAATTTTTTATTTATTGATAAATCTTGAATTACACGTGACTAAACACACCAAGAAAAATTATTAAAAATTAATTGATATCATAACGTAATAAGCTACATCTATAACGGATCCGTTTGGGAACGCGACAAATAGATAGTTTTACGAAAGTCGAGGTAAATCTGTGTAGGAGATTATCTCATTTTGAAGAAACACACTATTGAATCGTTGAATGTGTATTTAGACTCCTTATAATTATTGCCAAACAGGGCCAACGTGTTGTGCCTCCCTGTCATAAGCCAAGACCGATATGGTTTATATAGAGCGGATATCTTATCTCCCCTAAAAGAAAAAAACTCAGAGGTCCAATACTGGGCTGTTTGTGATAAAGTTTGTAAAAGTTAAACACTTGTTTAACAGTGTTTTTCCATAAAACGAGATAATCTTCTCTACATATTTACATCGACTTGTGTAAAAGTATTTTTTTACCGCGTTTCTAAACGGGTTCACTATGTTATTGGACACTAGGAAGATGAATTTCTACCATTAATTAATATAATGTAAAATTAATTTTATGGAAAAAATAATTTCATTTTTATATTTATTATATTAAATTCTCCCATAATACATTCTGTGTGTTCTATTTTTCTTAAGTAGATATATAATAATTAAATAATATAATATTTTAAGAATAGGGCATACGATTGTATCAAGAGTTTAACTTAAATTTTATTATTTAATAAAAACTTTATTATATAATATTTTAAGAATGAATGATTTATTTACAGATAAGCAATCTTGATCCCTGTTCTCAGCTTGGTCCCTCGTGACGACATTATATAATGTGGGGGAGGATTTGGTACCACCTAGTTTATATGTGCTTATTTGGCTTACATGTTTAAAAGTTTGTTTGTTTTTTTTCCTAAAATTTAGGTTTGGTTTAAAAATTCATGTTTTACGTCAAAATTTAAGTTTTATCCAAAGTACTAACATTTTTTCAGAAACTTTATTTTGGATATAAAATCTCGGTTTGAAATTTAGGTTTTAAAAAAAATTTTCCTTGTTAAATCACATCCTCTCTTCTAATAAATTTTCTCTTTCATACCTACTTTTTGCTTCGAACTCTGTAAAAGCCAATAATTTTTCAAATACAGTCACATTTTAAAACTTAGGTTTTACTTCGGAATCCGTAAAAGCTATTCTCCAAAACCTAGGTTTTACCTCAGAATTCGTAAAAGCTATTTCCAAAAGGACTTCCAAACAAACCCTAAATCACATTACACGTAAGTCGAGATAAAACTATTTTCACGTACTTATATCAAAATCCGCAAAATCACTATCCAACGGATTCTCAAACCCACGCGTTAATGAATAATCAAACGTGGTATAGTTATAAACAATTTCAACTTGAGGAAAGGGCGATTTAAGCAGCGATAACGTTAAACACTGATTTCCTCTCCAATCTCAGTTAATCGTAATATGCATTAAAGCTAAAAAAAATCATGCTAAAATATATGTGTTTATCCAAAGATCAAGTCAATTGGCATTATTATTTATTAGCCTATTTTTAAAATAGTGATGTTTTTGTCAAATACCTTTTTTTATTAGTTAGCAATTTGAATTTTTTAAACTACCCAGACGAACACATGCAGTTACGTGAGAGCTTGAAACAAGCGTAGCGGCTCATCAAGCTTTATCTTTTGATTGAATCAGGAGGAGTCAGCCTTGATAAATCTTGAATTTTTTTATTTATTGATAAATCTTGAATTACAATAAACACAAAAAGAAAAATTATAAAAAATAATTGATATCACAACATAACAAACGAAATCTATATTAATGTTGTGCAGCCCTGTTTATAAGCTATGACCAATATATTTTATATTCTGATCAAATTTTTTATATTTATTATGCCAAATTTTCATGTGTATTCTATTTTTCTTAAGTAGATATATAATTAAATAATATTATTTTAAGAATAGGACATATCAATAGTTTAAGTTACATTTTATTATTTAATAAAAATTTGTTGGTTAGGCTTAGAATGTAGAGCGCCCGTGTGATGCACGGAACTTGCCATTTCGGTTATTAATTTTTTTCTGCCCTTTAATTAAGACACTTTTTTTTAGCATACCTGTAGGGCACTACTCCCATAATGCGGATAGATTTCGCTAGCGAAATGACCTTATGGTCCCTCGTCCTGATTTTTGGAGTACTGGTTCCGTGCTTGCTTAGTTCATGCTCACCCTGCCAAAATCGATCATCTAGTTTTGGCTTCAGTCTGCAACGGTTCCTCCGTCAATAATTTCCCTTCTATGCATTTACACATAATCTAAGGACGAACGAAATTCTTACCTTTGATTAGATTCCGTCGTTCATTGATCCGCGAGGGATATCTGTGCGAAGTGCCGGAGAAGGATGCTGGGCAGACGGATATGGCAGAGGTCGGTTTGGGGCTTCCGCCGGCGATGCTTCTGGTCTTACGTCTCCCTTAGCCCTTATCCGTCGGAGCAAAGCGCTCCGTTTCGGAAGCTCTTTTCTGGGTCCTCTTCTGGCTCCGCTCCAGCGTCGTTTAGGAGGGCCAGAGCTCTGGATACTATAAATGTGAGTTGTCGACGTTGATTTGCTTGTTCATGTTGTATGACATCAATCAGTTCAGTTGGTTTTGCCTTTGATATACGGCGTCGTTCAGATGCTCGCTGTTACCACCTCTATTTTTCCAATTCCCACCAAAAAGCTATAGGATATCTTGCAAGAATCACAAAATAATTCTTTTCACTTTTATGTTTTTCATAAAGTATCAGTATGAATATTTCCAATATATCTAGTCCATTCGTATTGTATGTCATACTATTCAAAATCTCAATGTCAGGGTAGTCTGAGCTTTTGTGAGTTGCTGAAGTTTCTTTTGACCTGAGTTAAAACTGATGTGTGGTAAAGTTGAATTTTTCTTGTTTGGACAAATGAAGTCGATGGTATTAATTACTCATTAGTTTTGTCAGTTATTACCCGACCGCCATTCTATTCTTGTTAGAGTTGCTTCAGTTAATCCAGTCCTGTCACTGAATTCCAACTTTTATTTGCTGCAATTAGCGTTTGACTACTTCGCTGTTTAATACATCTCCACTCTGTAGTTCAATGATTTGTATATGAAGACACGCGGCTTTTCCACTGAGGCCGCGGCAGACCTTCCTGCGGGTGAGATAGTTGACGTTCCGTTGGCACAAACAGGTGAAGGTATTGCAGAATGTGAGCTTCTCAAATGGTTTGTGCAAGAGGTGAGTCACTTGTCGGTTCCTCTGCTTTGTACAAATGTGCAATATTCTATCATGACTTGTGTCCTCGATTCGATGTTTTTTTCAAAAAAAAAAAAAAAACTCCTTTCCGTTTTCCAATACACACAACATATTTTGTATGTGGAATGTGAATCGTGACCCAGTTTCAAATTGGACTTTTAAACTTCTTGTGTGCGGGTGGGGGGTTGGGGTAGATGCCAACAACCGAGACTTGTTCCATATTACCATTTGAGGTTGGCACTTTTTTAAACAAGCTATCTCAATAATTTATTGTGTCGTTTTGGCAGGGGGATCAAGTTGAAGAGTTTCAACCACTTTGTGAAGTTCAAAGCGATAAAGCAACTATAGAAATTACAAGTCGTTACAAGGGGCAAGTTGCTCATCTTCTCTTTGTTCCTGGTAATATTGTCAAGGTGGGACTTCAGACCTTAAAAGCAGAGGATATGGTTCACAACAATGATGCTTATAGATGTAGATATTGATTCGTGTTAACATTATGATGGAGATTTGGTAGTATGGGATATCAAGTCCCACATTGAGTAGAATGAGATGCTCATTGGAGTATTTAAGTGGGTTGGTTCTCCCACCTCAATAGTTAATTTTGGAGTCGGGTTCTCCATCTCACTTAGGTATCCATCATATTATAACATCCATCAGTTTGGTAATGAATTTGAACCAAACAAAAATTAGAGATCTGAAAGGAGTTAGTTGAAACATTTATAGTTCAAATGAGAGTAAACCCAGCAGTCATTATAGTTTCAGACATGTCAAAGTTTTGGGGAAGAGTAAAAGATCTAAAAGGGTAGGTGAAGAGGAGGAAAGAGAGGAAGCATCCTAAATATTTCTTGGAGAATCCATGCAGTCAAGTGGGAGAAAACCATTGTGATTTGGTATTTGAGTCACTTGGAGGAAAACATTACATCTTCATTATAATATAGGTGGTATGCATAGGGAGGCTATTTATGTAGCCTAGGCTCATTAAGTAATACGTTAAAATATATGTGCCTTGTTATACAATTTCTCTTTGTTATGCTTACTCTTTCCTTGGGACAGGATCAACCAAGAGTGGATAAGAGAGGCACTTGTATTTGAATAGCGCTTTTAGTGCTAATTTACTATTTCCCCCTCGTTTTTTAACATAAGAAGACGACATTTGAGAATAATGTACGAGTCATATATATTTTTGCAACTATCTGAGGCTTATGGAGCGTTGCATTTCCTTTGTATGAGGATTGCAGGGGCAGCAATCTTTTATATTGTGATTGGAGAATGATATAGTTAGAGTTGGTTGTTTATGAAGCATAATGGTCATATGATTCATGTAGCCAACTTCACTTAGATAAAGCTTGTTGTTGACTTGTTGTAGTGTGTTTGGAGACTCAAGATGTAATTAGGCTTTTGTTTGGTAAAACTGCAGGTTGGGGAAACCCTTGTAAAGTTAATAGTTAACGAGTCTTCATTACCAGCAGTCATTTCTAGAGATTCAGAAAATGTAAAGTCACCTAGCTCTGATGATGAACAAGGTAAAAAAGGTGGAGTGCTATCAACACCTAACGATGAAAAAAGTAAACAAGGTGGAGTTCCATCAACACCTGCTGTACGGTGTCTAGCAAAAGAACACGATATAGACATAAATGATGTTTGTGGAACTGGAAAAGATGGTAGGGTTTTAAAAGAAGATGTGCTTAAGTATGCTGCCATGAAAGGAATAATTCAAGATCGATCTGTCCCCTTGGATGCTGAATGTAGAAATCAGTCTCAGCCTGTGGAAGGAGACAAATCTGATGCGACAGCTAAATTTGAATGGACTTTTGAAGACAGGATAGTTCCCCTTAGGTAAAATTTTCATGATTTTCAATCATTTTTCTTTTGATTACATGTATGAAAGATTTTAAATCAGCTAACCCTAACTTTTTGTGATAAAACTTAGATGTATTCCAAAAAAAAAACTTGCTTAAAAGCTTAATGTTGACTTTGTTTCCTCTTCTCTTTTGCAGGGGCTTCCAAAGAGCTATGGTAAAAACAATGTCTATGGCTTCCAAAGTCCCACATTTCTATTATGTAGATGAGATAACATGTGATGCCCTAGTGGAGCTTAAAACATCTTTTCAGAATAATAATACTTCTGATGTCAAGCACACTTTCCTTCCCTTGTTAATTAAATCACTCTCAATGGCCCTGATGAAGTATCCCTTGATGAATAGTTGCTTCAATGAAGAGTCAGTGGAGGTCATACTCAAAGGTTTGTATCATAGACACTGGTGTGTAAATTATTGCTATATTTTTGCTGCTTTTTCTTGAACTTGAAGGTTTGTTGTGTTGAAGTTCATACAGGATAAATGTAATGCATTCTAGTTAGGTGAAAGACATGCATTCGAGGATAAATATGAAGTATTAACTTTTAAATTTAATTAAGATTTATATATAGCAGAGGAATAATGAGTTTTTTTTTTTTTGCCAACGGAATAATATGAGTTTAATTGCACGCATTTCTTCTTTGTAAAAGAGAATCAATAAGAGTCCAATTACCAAAATTAAACAAAGAAAAGTCAAAGTTGTTAAATTTTTATTAATTCACGAGTCTTTTGCTTGAATATACTTTACAACTTAACCTACTCTCCTCTGATGCTGAGTTAGCTGTTGTTAAATTTAGATTAATACATAAAACGTGCTTATTTGTTTTCCAGAAACTGATAGGTTGATAATTTAATTTGAGGCAGCAGCATTCCAGATTTGACACAATGACTTGTTTGCTGTAGGTTCGCACAACATTGGAATTGCTATGGCTACTCCAAATGGTTTAGTTGTACCAAACATAAAAAATGTTCAATCTCTTTCCATCTTGGAGGTTTGTTTACACTCTTATGATTGTTTATGTACACTGGCAACTCTCAAAATGTTTTGTACTTGAATATCTATATCATGATTGAGGTGCAAGTCTGATGCTTTTTGTTTTTCTGGTTAATTGCTTGAACAGAGCATATCTCAACGAAATTTGCCATTTTTCTGTCTTTAATGTGATTTTTTTTTTATTTCGGTAATTATGGTTCACTTTGGAGGAGGGGTAAAGTGCTTTTTTGTTAGATTCTGTACTTGAGAAAGGAAAAAAAAAAAAAAGAAATTTATTAACGTGGCCAACGCTGTATGTCTTTTAGCTGGCTTCTGTTGCTGTTCTATAGTAGCATTACTTGTGCTTTGCACTTTGCAATACTTGATTTTGTTAACAATTTAAGATTTAGTCAAAGTATATATTTTTTTACTTCATTTCTTTGTGTAAGTTTATAAAAACCGCTAATTACACCGAGGGCAATTGGTACACATGGCTGCATTAGGTTTACCATCTACCTACTATTAAAAAATCTGCGTTTCTATTGTGTGCAGCTGCGGTCCTGTTCGTAATTACATGTGTGTGCATCTTCCATTAGTACAAGAGTCCCTGTGTGTTTGCAGCACTATTGAAGTAATGATGATGATCATTGCATTCCAAGAAATCACATTGTTCTGCCTCTTTTGTTTATTTTGTTAAATTTTGTGTATTTAGATAACTAAAGAACTGTCAAGACTGCAACAATTGGCGTCGGATAACAAGCTTAATCCTGAGGATATATGTGGAGGTACAATTACTTTAAGCAACATTGGTGCAATTGGTGGGAAGTTTGGTTCTCCACTTCTGAATCTTCCTGAAGTATCCATCATTGCAATTGGTCGCATTCAGAAAGTTCCACAATTCGCGGATGACGGGAGTGTGTATCCTGCATCACTCATGACTGTAAGTCCTTCTCTGATTTCCTCACATATATGAAATCTGACTGCTGGAGCTGAGATATTATCACCGGTGGTTTCAGGTTAATATTGGTGCAGATCATAGAGTGCTTGATGGAGCAACCGTTGCCAGATTTTGCAATGAGTGGAAAAAATTAATTGAAAACCCAGAGCTTATCTTGTTGCACTTAAGATGATCATATATTGTTGAATACCTTTCTCGGCCGTTTGTCTTAAGATCAAGTGTAAGATGATGTTTCGCAGTTCTTATTAGTTCATAAATCATATGGCCTCTTCACTCTTTCCCTCAGTAAAAGAGCAGTGCGAGTTCTATTTATCACTCGAGTGATAGCTCATAATAGAATTGCTCGCTGAACAGATATGTTAGATTCCGAATCTAGTGAAGAGAATAATATTAATCTCTCTGTTTCAAATGGGGTTTTAATTTTGGAAATGAGGTTATTCCTATGCTTCTCCTGAATATCCTCGTTGGCATATATGGCTGAAAGACGTTGGTATGTTAAGCCTTATATCCTACATTTGCTTTTGAAATATTAAACAAGTATCATATCAGAAAAACTCATTGTGACTAGCATTCCATTCCATTCCATTTGAAGAATTGGACCAAATGAACCACCACGATTCACTATCGCATGACTAATCTCTGTGCTTAAAAGAATTAAAAAAAAGAATATTGGATTGGATTTGTTTGGAGTCAAACCTTGTTAAGTTGACAACACGTATGTTTTCCAAGTTGAGATTTTCTAAAATTCTATAAAAATATATCAAGTGATTTTTAAAATAGTGAAACAAAAAAATAACAATAATAGAGATGAACTTTGTATGTATATCTCTTTTTTATTGAATTTAAAAGATTTTACCTATGAAACTACCCCCTTATAAGTATTTTTTAAGTGGTAAAATATGCCTTAAAATTGATGAATTCAATTCACTTAAATTTATATATTACAATATTTCATTGCATGTGTCTGGGAACTCTGTTTGGAGTGGTTTTCACGCAAGTCGAGATAAAACTCATCTCACATACTTACATCAAATTCTGTGAAATCATTCTCCTAAAGGTTTTCTAAATGGTCACATTCTATATATAATATAACATTTCATATTGAATGACTATTCATAAATAATAAATGATAAAATGAATTATCCTAAATTCTATATAAATGGGAGTCTAGTTTAATGTATGTGGTTGATATGTGGGTTTAGTCTGCTGAAAGAAAACAAGAGCCTCATAAGCAAAAAGCGGATATGTGCATAACAATAACCGCTTCCCGAGGTAACCGTTAAACCGCCATCGACCGCCACAATTCAAAAATTTCATGTACTGCAACTTCCATTTCCATATGGGCGTAACTCAACACCAGCCTTCAGACCACTCACAAAAATGGCTGTCCTAACACCCAGGCACATTGCCCCTTCGCTCGCTGCTTTCTCTCTATTCCTAATATCTCGTTCTGAATCTCCATCTTCAGGTTAGCAAAGCCCCCCACATTCTTTCATCTCTTCCAACAAAAAATTAAGCTCACCTTTTTTTTGGACTTTTCTTTTCTGTTATCAATATCTTTTTTTT
>JANTPZ010083883.1:0-15569 GCA_025593235.1 Vachellia pachyceras
AAATATAAATATATAAATAAAAAATCTTATTTAATATTCTTATTTAATATATTAAAATATATTAAAATATTCAAAATATTAAAATATTCAATATTCAAGGGAAGCGATTGTAAAGTTTTCTCAAGTACCTAGATTGCAAACTTGAGTGGGTTCATAAATGCCTGGAATCATTTATGGAGTTTTTCAAGTACCCATTCTGACAAACTTGAAATGAGATTCATAAGTGTCTGTGTTGACATTGTGATTGTAATGGTTTTCCAAGTACTGGTTAAACTTGGAAGGTATAGTGGATTGAAAATCTCAGAGGTGCTCTAAGGACTGGACGTAGGTCAGAGAGGGCTGAACCAGGATAAATTGTTGTGTGATTATCGTTCTTTTATCTTCGTTAACATATATTGATTTTCTCGTATACAATCTATTTTCATACTCTTGTTTTTTATTAACTCATGATTTAAGTGTTTTGATCAACTGAGTTTTGAAAAAGAAAATTTTCGAGACACTCAATTCACCCTCTCTTGGGTGACAACCATTCTATCACCCCTAAATGAAAATTCCCACATATTGTATAAGGGATTCTAAAATAATTCGACTGGTTTATGGCAGACTGAAGTTGGGGCATGACATTCTTAAATTTAGACCATGAAATTGGGGTACTTATGAAGATTCACACAGTTTAGATGCTGAACACACAACATGGGCTTGAGATTGACTTCGGAAATGGTTACTTCTAGAAGAAGATCCCTGGAACTTTCCACCTTCCTCTGTTTTACGCTTCTTGACAATCACATGTTCTTCATTATACCTTTGATCAATTCTTAATGCATAGTCTACAATATCAGCATAGCTAGTAAAATGATTCAACATAGGAAAATTGAGTCATGACTATACCTGGGCAACCCGTGAATAAATCGCAAAATTCTATCCTGCTTTGTTGGTACAAGATGCAATGCAAAAGGAGAAAAAGATGACAAAAAGAGTGTTCATGCACTCGAGTTAAATTTCAATATAACTTGAGTATTGACACTTTGGTTTCAGTTTCAAAAGGGAAATTTTTGAAATAACTCGAGTTGCAAATAAAGTGTAGAACACTCAAGTTCATGGTTTTGAGAAAACTTGAGTGTTGAGCTCCAAATGAAAAACTCTTTATAAAAACTTTTGGTTAAAACTCGAGGTAAATAAGAAGTGTTGATTAACTTGAGTTCTATTTTTGGACAACTCGAGAGTTATGACGAAAATGAGATTATGAGTACAAAAACTTTTATCTAACCTCTGTAATATCCACCTTTTTCTGTAAACTGACATCGGGCCAAACTGAAAGTTATGGGATGAGTTAAGCCCCAGAAATAAAAAGTACAGAAAGAGAAGATGTCAATGGACCATAGAGATCCTAGTCAAATTAGTCCTTAGGCTTTGAAATTACTAAGAATGTAAGCTAGGGACATAAATGTCATTAATTATAAAGACCAAGGGCAATATGATCATTGGATAAAAAGGGTCAAACCAGTAGTCATAAGTCAAGTTAAAGCCCACAGACAGAAAGTACGGAAAAAGATGATATCGATGGGATGAATAACCCAAAGTCAGACTTGGCTCAACGGGAGAAATTTTATGAGAACTCCGCAGTTAAGCGTGCTCACCCTGGACCTTCTGGGAAGGACCTAAAGGTCATTAATCAAAAGACCAATGGTGAAAAGGTTAAGGGCAAAATGGGAATTACGAGAAGTTAAACAGTGTAAGGGCATTTTGGTCATTTGACAAAGTCAAAGTCAAAAAGTCAACCGTTGACCAAAATATCAGAAAAAGTCACAGATGCCCGAAAGATAGAGCAGAACTCACTGATTAACAGAAATTCGACAGATTGTTGAAAATTGGCCTAGAATTTTATTTATAGAATTTTGAAAAATTAATGGCCAAAAATAATTACTTGAGGTATCAGGAGAACTTAATCAGTTGAGTTCAGGGCATAGAAAAATAAAGTGAATTTTACAGTATTTTATAAAATTATTGCCCAATGTACGATTGAGGCGAATTTCCTGATTTTAAGGAAAAGGGCCCAAAAATCCTGAAAATATAATTTTACTCAAAAATTAATTTTAGACAATCCGAAGGACAATTTGATGAAAGGAAAAGGGCTAGAGTACCAGTGAAAATTATAAAAAATTTTAATGCCTGAAAATACGTTTTTCAGGCATTTTTAGTAGAATAAGATTACCCTATTAATTTTTAATGAGATCAAGGGGTATTTTGGGGATAATAATTTTACCATATTCAAGAGAAAAATATGGAGATTAAATGAGGAAGAAAACATCTCCAGAAAAGTGGAAAAAGATTAATGGAATTAAGTTACTTTTACCGGTGAAAGTTGTAATCGATAGAAGTAACCGAATGGTACCCGGTTTGGTTAGTGTAACCAAGGTTCCCAACAGATTTTTTCATCCATGTGCAGTCCATTATAACACCTTTATGAAGACCAATACGAATGAAGCAAGTGGTGGTGTGGTGATGCAATATGAGCCATTAGATTAAGCTTAGAAAACAAGATTAAATCCACACCATCCATGTAATTGTGAAGAGTTTTCAATTAACCCATATTCTTTTCTTCTTCCCTTCATTTTTCACGAAATCTGGACATCCAAGAGGAGCAAGAGGATGCCATTTTTCTGCAACCACCAAGGAAGAAAAAGCTCCACAAAACAAAAGGTAACAAGTTCAAGTAGCCAACTGCATACCTTTTGTTGAAGCTAGCAACTCCCTCTCCCTTTCTTTGGGCTTGAAATCTTGGTTAGACTTTTCTTTTTCAAGATTCAAAGTTTGTGTTCTTGAGAACAAAAGTTAGAAAGAGAGGGAGTTAGAGCCAATAATCATATGCAAAACACTCCTTGTGTTGTAGGGAGTAGTTTGGTGTATAGCTTGTGAATGTTTGATGGTTGTTTTGTAAATTTTGGGATGAAGAACCCTAAGGGAAGGTGCTGCCAAAATTTTCACTTGATATGGGAGAGTTGTATTTAAGCCAAACAACATATGAAAATGAGTTTGGGAGTAGGAATAAGTGCTAGAATGTGTTGAAAGTTTGAAAAATCATGTTATGGCATTTATGTGTATGTTTCATCTGATCTGCAAGTGGAATTGTTTTGATGATTTTGATGCTTCCAATGGGCTTAAAATGAATTTTTTGTAGGGTAAAAGTGACCACTAGTTTAGGGAAGCATTAGAAAACATTAAAGACAAGTTTAAAGTCTTAAGGCTTATAAAGTTCAAGGGGATGATTAAGGGAGATTTACATTGATTTTTGCTTTGGAAATGGCTTGTGTTTGATGGCCATAATGTTGTCAATTGTATAGGCAAAGGTTTGGTGAAAGGTATTAGTTTCTCAAGTCATCAAGAGAGCATTCAAGATAAAGAGAAATTAAGAACTCAAGGTAGCAAGGCCATCTAACTCTAATCTAAATTATTATGAAAATTCTTCTGAATAATGTATGACTTGATTTGAAATTTATGATGAGAAAGTGTGGATGTGTGCATGGTCATGCTATGGCCATAGGCATCTATGTGTTTCATGTTGCACTTTTATTAATCCACATTGATAAAGAAAGTTGTCATGCATTTTATGAACTATGTTAGATAGTTTTGCTATTGGGATTTCCAAAAATCTCATTCTCCCCCACTAACCATTGTTGATACCTTGTTTTGATGATAAAAAAGTTTTAATTTAATGATTACATGGCAGGATTTGGAAATGTTTTTGAAATATTGAAAGACTGTCTTTGTAGTTCAAAAACTCGAGTTTGATGTTCAAAAACTCAAGTTCTATGCCTTTGATTTGAAAACTTTCAGTGAAAACTCGAGTTTCCAAGAAAAAGTTTTGATGACTCGAGTTTCTCTTCCTATAACTCGAGTTTGGTGCCTCAAATCTTCTGTCCAAGGAACTTCACATGCAAGAACTCGAGTTGCAGCATTGAAGAACTCGAGTTTCCCAAAACTTTCAAGGAAAACTCAAGTTTCCAGCTTAAAGTTGTCATGACTCGAGTTACATCCTTTTTAGAACTCGAGTTGCATGCCTAAAAATCTGTTTTTTAGGAATCTTATGTGCTAAAACTCGAGTTGCAGTCTTGAACAACTAGAGTTTCCCAAAACTTTCAAGGACAACTCGAGTTTCCCAAAACTTTCAAGGACAACTGAGTTTCCAACTTCAAGTTGTGACAACTCGAGTTCCAGATTTATAAAACTCGAGTTTCATGACCCTGAACTACTGAGGAAGTTTTTTAGTACATTAAAACTCGAGTTGCATAACTGGTTTACAAAAACTTCCAACATAAACTCGAATTATAGCATTAAAGTTTCAGTGACTCTAGTTCCTCACTTTTCAGAACTCGAGTTTCACAATATGGTTTCATAACTTGCATTCTAAACTCGAGTTTCCAAATAAAAGTTTTTAAAACTACGTTATGAAACTTTCATTATAAACTCGAGTTTCCAGATTAAAGTTTTATTAACTCGAGTCAAACGTTTTGAAAACTTGAAGTTTTATCACATAACATTTCAGATTGCTGTAAACCCATGAGGAAGAACTTGAGTCATGAATTCCTTCAACTCGATTCCTAACCTTATCTGACAGCAGCTTCTGACAACTGAGCCTCACTTTTACCAAATCCTTCCTTATTCCTGTCAAAGTTTTTAAAAACACAACTACCACCATAAATGCTTGGATACTAACCTATAAAACAGGAAAAGGTTTGTCTGCTGAAGCTCTCCGACAAACGAGAAGTAATCAGAAGCTTCATAAACTCTACCAACGTCAAACGAATGCATTTGTTATAGCATTCATTGCACCCACCAACCAGAGACAACGGCTATTCAATCAGAGTAACGGACAATTGATCTTCTCTAACGGACACATTGAATGAGCTCAACTATAAATAGAGAAGCATTGAAGACAGAAAAAGACAACGATCAACAACGCTTTTACTCATACACTTTCTATCTTCTGTAAACATTCAAAATCATTCTCTGATCTTCAGTGATTAGCATATCTACTCTTTTGAGAGTTTAAAATTGTAATTTATTCTTGTATTTGGTGAGAAACTCAAGGACGAGGCTTTAAGACTATTGGGTTGTGAGATTGTGGGAAAAAAGAGAGTGAAAGTCTCTGTTCTCTTGCATTTAGTGAGGGGGAGTGTGACTCCTTGATTATAAAAGCTTGTGAAGCCTGGTTGATTGCTTTTAGTGGATTGCAAATCTCAGAGGAGCTCTGAGGACTAGATGTAGGTCAGAGAGGACCGAATCAGGATAAATCACCGTGTCCATTATTCCTCTACATTCTCGGTGAATTCATTTTAATTTCTGTAATTTATGTTTTAATTTTTGAACGTGACCAATTCACCCCTCTTGGTCAAATCCTACTCTAACATTTGGTATCAGAGCAGGTCTCTTGTCTAAAGGAAGTAACTGTCTCAAGAGCGATCATGGCAGGATTTGGCGAACACGTGATAGCTGATGGAGCATCAATAACCAGACCTCCAGCATTCAACAGCCAAAAGTTCTCTTTTTGGAAGATAAAGTTCCAGAACTTTATTATGGCAACTGACTTTGATTTGTGGGATATTTTTGAAACAGGCAACATTGTGCCAATGAAGAAAGATAAAGACTAGCTGGTTCCAAAGCCGAAAGCAGAGTTCGATGATGAAGACAAGAAGAAGATGCTATTGAACTGAAAAGCTATCCTAATGTTGTAAGCAGCTTTAAATGAAGACAATTTCTTCAAGGTCTGCACTTTACCCTCCGCAAAACACATGTGGGAAGCATTGGAGATTTCTTACGAAGGAACTGAAGCGATAAAGGAAAGCAGAGTAAACATGCTTACCATTAAGTATGACTTACACAGAATGAGGGATGAAGAAACAATTGCAAAATTCCAAATGCGGCATACTCACCTTATCAACAACTTAGCTGCTCTTAGAAAAACATATGATCAACGTTCCCAAGTGAGAATGATTCTCAATGTACTATCCAGCAAGTGGGAAGTGAAAGTAACAGCCATCGAAGAGTCCCGTGGAGAGCCAATGACTTCAGTGGCATCATTGTCTTAGAGCATCTAAGTCATGTAAGTGGTATATTGATAGTGGATGCTCAAGACATATGATAGGTGACAAAAATAAGTTTGTTAACCTTTATACTCTAGTTATTATAGATGATTTCTCTAGATTAACATGGACCATATTTCTAGCGTCAAAGAATGATACTTTTGAATTATTCATTACTTTTGCCAAGAAGGTCCAAAATGAGAAGGGTATATCCATTGTTTCTATTAGAACAGATCATGGTGGAGAATTCGAGAATGGTGACTTTGCAACATTTTGTGAAAGAGAAGGAATCAACTACAATTTCTCGGCTCCAAAGAATACCTCAACAAAATGAAGTCGTGAAATGAAAGAATCGAGTACTTGCAGTCTAGCGATGATGTCAGAAAAGAAAGTTTCCAAAATATTTTGGGCAGACATGATCAGCACGGCATGTTACATATCCAACTGAGCCTACATTAGAACTTCCATGGGAAAGACTCCTTACAAGCTGTTCAAAGGAAGGAAGCCAAACCTTTCTCATTTGCATATATTCGGGAGCAAATGTTTCATCTACAACAATGGCAAGGTTAATCTCGGTAAATTTGATACTAAATCTGATAAAAGCTTATTCCTAGGATACTCCCATAAAGGTAAAGCATTTAGAGTCTTTAAAAAACATACTTGTGTGGTAGAAGAGTCAGTATATGTAGTGTTCGTTGAAATCAAACCTCAAGTGAAACCCGATCTTGATGAAGAAGTTATTATTTCAAAAGGTTTTGAAAATGCAAAGAAGAATAGTTCAATTGATGATCAACGAATAAATGATTTTGTAAATGATCAATCAAATGAACATCTTCAATCCCCTCAGCCAAAAGCATGGAAATACATCCGCAACCACCCTCTAAATCAAGTGATTGGAGAAGTAGATGAAGGTGTACGAACATGAAAATGATTTCTAAATGAGACTCAATTTTCAGCATTTATTTCAAAAATAGAGCCTAAAAATGTTGAGGAAGCTTTGGCATAATGATTGGATTATAGCTATGGAAGAAGAGCTAAATCAATTTGAAAAAAGCCAAGTTTGGGACTTAGTACGCTGTCCAAATGATCATCCGGTCATAGGCACTAAATGAGCATTTAGAAACAAACTTGATGAATCCGAAAACATTATCAGGAACAAAACTCGATTAGTGGCCAAAGGCTACAATCAAGAAGAAGGGATTGATTATGAGGAAACATATACTCCGGTGGCAAGATTGGAAGCCATACGTATGCTACTTGCTTTTGCGTGCTTAATGGATTTTAAAATTTTTCAAATGGATGTTAAAAGTGCTTTTCTAAATCGGTTTATTATAGAGGAAGTATATATTGAACAACCTCCAGGTTTTGAAGATTTTTCTAAGCCCGATCATATTTTAAACTTAAGAAAGCACTTTATGGATTAAAACAAGCTCCAAGAGCTCGGTATGAAAGACTTAGCAACTTCTTGATAAAGAAAGGTTTGACTAGAGGAAAGGTTGATACAACTTTATTTGTTAAGCATTCTAAATCTGGGATGTTAATTGTACAAATTTATGTTCATGATATCATTTTCGGTGCAACTAACAACGATCTATGCCAAGAATTTGCTAAGATTATGCATGCTGAATTTGAGATATCAATGATGGGAGAACTCAACTTCTTTCTTGGACTTCAAATCAAAAAAAGGAAGAACGGCATTTTCATTAGCCAGACGAAGTATCTAAAAGAGCTTTTAAAGAAGTTTGGGATGGATTAGTACAAAAGTTCAAACACTCCCATGAGTTCAACGGCATTGCTTGATGCTGATGCAAAAGGTAAAGACTTTGACATCAAGCGATATAGAGGAATAATTAGTTCGTTGCTCTATCTCATGGCCAGCAGACCAGTTATTCAATTTAGTGTTGGGATGTATGCACGTGAAGAGAATCTTTAGATATCTTGCCGGCACCAAAGGAATCACATGCTAAAAACGTGAAGAGGATCTTTAGATATCTTGCCAGCAGCATTGATCTTGGAATATGGTATCCCAAGGGAACTAATGAAGAGTTGATAGCATACTCAGATTCTGATCATGTGGGCTATAAGACTGATCGGAAAAGTACAAGTGGTTAGTGCCAGTTCCTTGGAGGTTCATTAGTATCCTTGTTCAGCAAGAAGCAATCAACAGTTTCACTATCCTCAACATAAGCTGAATACATAGCTACTGCAAGCTGTTGTGCTCAAATGCTGTGGATGAAACAACAACTTCAAGACTTGGGAATGAGTTTCACAGAAATTCCTATACTCTATGACAACACCAGCACTATCAATTTAGCCAAGAATCATGTCATCACTCTTGGACAAAGCATATCGATATACGTTATCACTTCATCTGAGATCATGTTCAAAGGAAAGACATCAAAGTGGTTTTCATTCCAACCCATCAACAAATAGCAGACATCTTCACCAAACCGTTAGCCAGGGAGCAATTCATGAACATTCAAAGAGAATTGGTGATGGTGAATCCTAATGAACTATAGGTAATGTTGATTTACCATTGTTTCGATGATTGATTATACTAACTTAAGCATCGGAGTGTTTTCAGTGAATTTTACAGGCTTATGTGTAAGTGCCAGAAACAAGTTCAAAGAAGCAAAGCTCAGAAACTCGAGTTATGGGAGAAAGAAACTCGAGTTGTGACACAGAGGCTTGAAACTCGAGTTTTGACAAAAGGCAACTCGAGTTCCAACACTATTTCAGAGAACTGGAAGGGAAAACTCAAGTTCTGGCATTCAAGTTTGTGTAACTCAAGTTCTGGGAGCTGACAACTCGAGTTCAGGTACGTATTTTTCCTTCACAGGCATGAAACTCGAGTTCTGGAAGTGCACAACTTGAGTTCTAAGGCGTCTGTTCATATGGTAGTCACGAAACTCGAGTTCTAATAAACCAAAACTCGAGTTCTTAACTGTTAGCTATTTTTTGCCTCTCGAAACTCGAGTTCTGAGAGACCAAAACTCGAGTTCCATAACTGAGAAATCAATTCTCACTCAACGAAACTTGAGTTATGGAATCCAAAACTCGAGTTCCATTACTCAGAAACTATATTTCCCCCTCTTCTGCCATAACTCGAACCAAACCTCTGCTTCTCCTAACTCGAGTTCTCTCAAATCAGTTTCTTTTTCAACCGTTACAACTGCTCGAAACCGTTGTATCCCTGTATTCTCATCAATCCTGTAAAAACCCCTCTATATTCCACCATTATTAACTTCTTTGCATTACCCCAATCATCCCTCTAAACCACTCGACATCGTTACTCTCTTTTCAGCAAAAAAATTCCATTTTCATGCTCTTTGATCCAATTTCTCCATGGCTTGCACCAAAGTAACTACAGGGAAGTCTTCTAAATCAACTTCCAAAGCCCCCTCTGAATCCCAATCAAGATCTCAAACTCCCTTTAAGCGTGTGCATATTGCCGAACCCTCTGAGGAAGAAACAGAGACTCCTCTGGTTAGGAGACCAAGAACAGGGCCTCCAAAATCCATTCTGAGCAAGAAAGACAAGGACAAGGCACCCATGGTGGACACTTCATCTCAGCCACAACCCACTCCTACCGATCATCATTCTGATTCTAAGACTGAAAGTATCTCTCCCACTCATGGGGCTTCATCATCTCGGAAGAAAGGGTCCAAGAAGGGAAAGAAGTCTCAATCGGAGATTCCAGAGGCACCTTAGGACTATAATGCCAATTCAGTAATGATTAATTCCCCTTTCAAGTTTGACGATAGAGACTTGTGCCCTGCTGTGTATGTGGATTTGGATCATATAAGTGGTTTGCTAGGACAGGATATTAAGGAATATATGGAATATTATAACGGTCTAATTTCATTGCAAACTCCTTTTAATCCTGATATGGTTAGAGTCTTCTATAACAACATGGTTGAAAAGAATGTTTTTGGAAATAAGAAGAAAGTTATAGAATATAGGCTGCAGATGGTCATACAGGGTAGTCGAATCAATATTTCTGATGAAATACTGAATGTTTATCTGGGCACTGGAGGTTATGATAAGGCACTAAAAGGCCATGGAAATGCGGAGATATTTGACGTATTAAGGTCGGGTGAAGAATTTCAGGAGGGTCAGAGCTTACGTTTTGAGCCCTCTGCCATGCCACCATTACCGAGGACTATTCATTATGTTTATTCTCGCTGTATGGTCAACCAAGATAGGAATTGTACTCATCTTTCTCTAATGGACTATCAGATTCTTGGTTCCATTATGAAAAAGGAGAAGAGAAACATTGCCCAAATAGTATTCCTGGAGATGTAGAAGTTGGTGCAATCGAAATCAACGAAGATATATTTACCATGTCCCAGCTTAGTCTCACACATAATGAATCTTCATCATGTTTGGTATCTTCTCCCTGATCAGATACCATTGACTCCTCAGTAGTTTACGGCCACGCACGTTCATCGGATGAACATTGAAATCATCAATCCTGAGCCAGAAGTTGCTCCTAGGAGGGGGAGAAGGACCACCTCTGCTACCTCTCAAGGCCAGGATGAGGCCCAGTCTTCTATCGCACAGCAGCATCACTCTATTCCCTCATTCTCTCAGGTAGCCTTACTAACCCTTATGCAGAATGAATTCAGGAGAATGGGAGAATACTTCACCATTGCTTTTTATGCTGAGACTCAGAGCCATATTCCAAGTTTCTGTATCAGGTGAGTTGGCATCTTTATCTCACTCGGTTCAGGGATTGGATAGTAGAGTTGTGTCTCTTGAGCATTATGTCAAAGGAAGCCAGACACCTCAGCTAACACCACTACCGGGGGTCTGAGCTTTCATCTTCTGAGCAACTGTTTGCCCAGATTGACTTTTCTGCTTCTGCTCAGCCTTTGGATCCTGTTCAGGAACCTCCACGCGAGACCTCTGTTCCTTATCCCTCTATGACCTTTGACCTTCCACCCTCATCTCCCTCTCACCCTCTTTGAGTGATGACAAAAGGGAGGGAGAAGTATTATGAGTTTTAGAGGCTTCATATTTCTTTCTCATTATGTTATGATTTGGATTGTTATAGATTATGCTCTTAGGATTTTGTGATGTTATGGATTATGCTAACAAATTATGCTTATGACTTTATGAATTATGATTGTGCTTTTATCATGTTGTTTATGAGTTTATAATGATGTCGATTGATTTTCCAAAATTTCAGAATTAAGGTTTTATCATCATCAAAAGGGGGGAGAATGTTGATACCTTCTTTTGATGATAACAAAGTTTTAATTCAAAGGTTACATGGTATGATTTATAAATGCTTTTGAAATTTTTGAAAATGAGTTTTACAGTTCAATAACTCGAGTTTGGTGATCCACAACTCGAGTTCTATGCCTATGTTTTGGAAAACTTTCAGGTATAATTCGAGTTTCCAACTTCAAGTTGTGATGACTCGAGTTACACCGTTTGTAGAACTTGAGTTACATGCCTTAAGTGCTCTGTCCAAGGAACTTCATGTGTAACAACTCGAGTTCTAGGTTAAGCAACTCGAGTCACTTGGAACTTTCATCAACAACTCGAGTTCTCAGCTTCAAGTTGTGATGACTCAGTCACAGCTCTTTTAGAACTCGAGTTGTATGCCTAAAAATCTATTTTCTAGAAATCTTATGTACTAGAACTTAGTTGCAGTCTTGGAGAACTCGAGTTTCCCTAAACTTTCAAGGACAACTCGAGTTTCTCACCTCAAGTTGTGACAACTCAAGTTCCAGGTTTATAAAACTCGAGTCTCGTGACCTTGAACTACTGAGGAAGCTTTTTGGTACATTAGAACTCGAGTTGCATAAGCATATAACTCGAGTTGAATAACTGGTTTACAAAAGAACTTCCAACATAAACTCGAGTTATAGCGTTCAAATTTCAGTGACTAGTTACTCACTTTTTAGAACTCAAGTTGCAAAACATGATTTCATAACTTGCAGTCTAAACTCGAGTTATCCAAATAAAAGTTTTTGAACTACATTATGAAACTTTCATTGTGAAATCGAGTTTCCAAATTAAGGTTTCTTCAATTAGAGTCAGGCATTTTTGAAAACTTGAAGTTTTATAACGTGACATTTCAGATAACATCAAAACTATGAGGTAGAACTCAAGTCATGCATTCCCACAACTTGAGTCACAACTTTATCTGACAAACAACGTTTGACACGGAGATTCACCTTTACCAAATCCTTCCTTATTCCTGTCAAAGATTTTTAAAACCTACCTGCCACCATAAATGCTCGTTTACTAACCTATGAAACAGGAACAGTTTCACTTGCTGAAGATCTCTGACAAACGAGAAGCAATCAGAATTTTTCAGCCTTCGCCAATGTAGAAGGATTACATTTATTGCCGCATTCAATGCTCACACCAACCAGAGATACTCAATCTGAGTAACAGACATTTGGCCTTCTCTAATGGATAACTTGAAAGACTTCATCTATAAATAGAGAAGCATTGAAGACGAAAAGAGACGATGATTAACAACGCTGCTATTCATACGATCTCTGTCTCTTGCCTTCTGTAAACATTCAATATTATTCTGTGAGCTTCAGTGTTTAGTCTATCTATTCTTTTGAGAGTTTAAACTTGTGATTCATTCTTGTAAACGTTAAGAAACTCAAAGTTGGGGCTTTGAGTTCTTTGGGCTGTGAGGTTGTTGAAAAACAGAGAGTGAAGGTCTCTATTATCTTGCGAATAGTGGGGGGAGTGTAACTCCTTAATTGTAAAGGCTTGTGAAGCCTGATTGCTTGAGTTTAGTGGATTGCAAATCTCAGAGGAGCTATGAGGACTGGACGTAGGTCAGAGAGAACCGAACCAGGATAAATCGCCGTGTCTATTATTCCTCTGCACTCTTGGTGACTTTGTTTTAATTTCTGTGTTTTACATTTTAATTTTTAAGTGTGACCAATTCACCCCCTCTTGGTCAAATCCTACTCTAACATTTAGAACTCAAGTTGCATGCCAAAAAATCTGTTTTCTAGGAACATTATGTGCTAGAACTCGAGTTGCAATCTTGAACAACTCGAGTTTCCCAAAACTTTCAAGGACAACTCGAGTTTCCAACTTCAAGTTGTGACAACTCAAGTTCCAGGTTTATAAAACTCGAGTTTCATGGCCCTGAACTACTGAGGAAGTTTTTTGGTACATTAAAACCCGAGTTGCAGAAGCATATAACTCGAGTTGCATAACTGGTTTACAAAAACTTCCAATATAAACTCGAGTTATAGCATTAAAGTTTCAGTGACTCGAGTTACTCACTTTTCAGAACTCAAGATTCACAACATGGTTTCATAACTTGCATTCTAAACTCGAGTTTCCAAATAAAAGTTTTTAAAACTACGTTATGAAACTTTCATTATAAACTCGAGTTTCCAGATTAAAGTTTTATTAACTCGAGTCAGACGTTTTGAAAACTTGAAGTTTTATCAAATAACATTTTATATTGCTGTAAACCCATGAGGAAGAACTCGAGTCATGAATTCCTTCAACTCGAGTCCTAACCTTATCTGACAGCAGCTTCTAACAACTGAGCCTCACTTTTACCAAATCCTACCTTATTCCTGTCAAAGTTTTTAAAAACTCTTGTCCTCTCCAAGTACTTTGCATATTTTGGTAAGAGGATCAGCAATATTGTCCTCTCCAGGTACTTTACATATTTTGATATCAACCCTATCATTAATTTCTTTGATAAGGACCTGTCTAAAACATATATTAAAGACAGGCATTTTTCCTGTGGAAATAAAATCTGCAGGAAAAATAACTGCAGACATAAAATCCACTGGTAATTTTTCATCTTCTTTAAAAATTTAATTTTTCCTGTGCATTTAAAATCCGCAGGAAAAATACCTACAGATTTAAAATCGGCAGGTAATTTTTTTCCATTTATTTTTAAAAATTTAAATTTTTTGTGGATTTTTAATCCGCAGGAAATATACCTGCGGATTTTAAATCCATAGATATTTTTTCCAATTTTTGTAAAATTTAATTTTTTTCTGTGGATTTTAAAAAAACCAGCGGATTTTAAATCCACAAGTAATTTTTTTCCAATTTTTTTAAAAATTAATCCGCAAGAAAAATACTTGCGGATTTAAAATCAGCATGTAATTTTTTTCCAATTTTTTTAAAAATAGAATAAATTTTTTCAATTTTTTTAAAAATTTTATTTTCCTGCAGATTTAATTCCATAGGAAAAATCTGCAAGTATTTTAGATTTTTTACTAGTGTATGGGACCACTAAATACACCTATCAGAGGAGGTCATATGTACTTCATTATTTTTATAGATGATTTCAAAAGATATAGTTATGTCTATTAGGCATGATTAGTTTTGATGATGTCAAATATAATATATCAAAAAGTTTTCATAATGCATATTGATTCATAGCAAAAGGTTTTATAATGCATATTGATTTTCTACTATTTGGGCATTCTTTTTAATTAGATGATGATGTAGTTAAATGACTCAATTTGAGTGTAAAAATGTTTTCATTGAGTTACCATTTATCTAAGCTTTATTTGGATGCTCAAAACCATTTCTTAAAGATAAAAATCGAGTTTGATAAGTTTCTGGAGCTTCCTGAAGCAAAAATTGAGTTCCAGGAAGAAGAAATGTCAAAACTCGAGTTCTAAATCATCGAAAACTCAAGTTTGAACTTCTTAATGTCAAAACTCGAGTTCCGGGCCATCCAAAACTCGAGTTTCAGCTTCTCAGTGTTAGAACTCGAGTTCTGGGACATCCAAAACTCGAGTTTCACCTCCTGGACTCAAAACTCGAGTTTTGAAGTCATCAGAACACAAGTTTCAACATCTCTGTTTTCTGACAGCTCAACATATGTCTGGTATTTTGCTCATATCTCTCAAAATACAACTCCGATTGATGTGGAACCAATTTCATATGTAGAACAGCATCAAATAATTTCATATGAAGGAGATATAATTTTTGAAAGTTGGAGGTCGAAATCAACGACTTATCAGTGACCTTTGCCTATTGTTTCTACCATAACTTTCTTTATATAATTGATTTGGGTTTGATTCTTGTTTCTTATGAAAGTAGATTTACAGGGCGTTCCATTCATATATTATTTACAAAGTTTGGAGTTGAATTGAGAGAGCTATGGGCGTTACAATTTGAGCCATGTGTTGAAAGCTGGATCGTGAAGAAAATCTTGAAGTTAAAATTTTGCAGGACTTGGAATCTGGCTTGATGCTTATGAAACTATGTTGAAAATGTCAGAAGAGCTTTGAAACTCAAGTCCCATCTCTTAAAACTCAAGTTCTATAATTACCTTCCAAAAATGGATATTGAAACTAGAAGTTTTGAAAAGAAGTTTTGTGACCAAGTGAAAAAACTGGAAATCAAAACTTGAAGTTTCAACTTCAAGTTTTCTCATCACGTTATAGAACTCGAGTTCCAGGTTTTCTGAACTTGAAGTTCCACAACTGTGTGACAGAACTTGAAGTCAAAACTTGAGGTTTC
>JANTPZ010083884.1:0-31029 GCA_025593235.1 Vachellia pachyceras
ATGCTAAAAATTAATATGAATCACTTAATATTAGAGTAAAGAATTTTTCTCACCAATTTGAAAAATTATAGAGGAATTTAATATTCCTCATTAATTAGGCATTTCAAAGAGGAATATTTAAGTTGTCGCTAATTTTCCTCGCTAATTTGGAAAATTAGGGAGGAATTTAATATTATTCGTTAAATTTCCTCGCTAATTAGACAATTTAGAGAGGAATACCCAAGTCGTCACTAATTTTCCACACTAATTTGGAAAATTAGAGAAGAATTTAATATTCCTCGCTAAATTCTTCGCTGCTTGGGAATTTTAGAGAGGAATATTCAAGTCGTCGCTAATGATAACAAATCTTATCCTATCTAGTAAAGTCAATTGCATGGATTGCACAATGAAGTTTCCTAACATAGAGCAGTTAACTAATTGTATAATATTTCATTGGTCATAGAAATTACATAAGAGATTTACTTTGATACTACATACAAGAGCATAAAACTTTGATTGGTTCTGTTTACCAAATTTATAGGTTTTTCCTCTAAATATCCCTATTGATTAAACATTATAACGGGTTTTCACCAAGAAGTAATTTTATCAAAAAAATAATTTATATGCACATAATTAAAGAGAATATTTTAGGGATTTACCAACACATATTTGTTGCAAAGAAATAATTTAACATTTGTTTTCTGTAATATCAATAAATAAGTTATACAACTTTTACATCAATAAGTATAAGCGATATATGATAATTTTGAAGTGAATTTTCTTTGTTTTCATTCTTGCAGTTGCATTGTTCTGTACCCCAGATGAGATTTTCCACCCACTCGAGTTTAACCAATCAACTTTAAACTATATGCTGATTTTCTAGCTAAACTCTAATATTATTATGGCTTTAAAATTTCAAAATATAAATGTAATTTTCTCCCATGAAATTGATGAGCTCTCCCCAGTGGCGGAGCTAGCCAAGACATTGAAGCAATGGGGTAATTTTTTATTTTCAAACAAATGACAACAGACTTATTAGTATAGATAATTTGAGTGCGTTCAAATTTTAAAATTTAGTGGATGCATAATAAAAATATAATAGCTATTTACATACATATAAAAAATTGAATGGGGGCATTTGCTCACACTCAAACATGAGTGGCTCAACCACTGGCTCTCCCCAAAGCAAAGTCTACGTCAATGCATGCCACTACATTAAATTTAAATTAATGCTCAAGATAATACATTCATATACATAATACATGTATATAGATATACATACACATACATGTATGCAAGTACTTACCTCTATTTAGTTTTTGTCTCTAAATATATGTTATGTTTAAAATTTTAAGATATAATTTTTACTTTTTTAATAATATATCCCCGTTTGATCTGTGTGTCTGTGTGCTCCCCATATAAAGACAAGTAAATACATGTAGAAGCCAGTACCCAAGAATCATCTTATTATATGGTAATGAAGAGTCTTGGTTGTCTCTTTATTTATGTGTTTTTGAGAGCAACAAAAATATTTATCATACTTCTTAATTAAGTGCTACAACTACAACTGATGACATTATAATAGTTTATATCTTATAACTCAAATGGCACTGAACATATCTTTTAAAGCCTTTTCAAATATGATATTGTGAGTTCGAATCGTCTATGAAGATAATGTCAACATGATGTTTATGTGTGAATTATGATAAAAAAAAAAGGAAAATTTACAATTAAATCTCAAATAGAATAATTAATGAATAAAGTTTTAAAGGTTTAATGAATAAAAGGTTTTAAAGGTTGTAATAAAATATTGGAATTCAGTGGGTGAACGGTCTCAATTGCTTATTTTCCGTCAATGTATTGCTTGTGTGGTAATACTGAACATGGAGGAAACAAACAGGAAAATAAAAGTTAAAAAAAGAAGAAGAAGATGACTCGTATACGTGAATGACTCAATTATTAAATATCGTATTTTAAAATCACAATGGGGAAAAATTGGCTTACCTAAGCTAAGCTTCAAACGACTAATCAGTAGACCCGAAATATATAAAACATATTATTGTATGGACCAAAATTAAAATATGTTATTTGAGAAGACCAAAATTTATAATAAGTAGCAAATACAAGGATTTCAAAAATAATTAGAAGACTACACATTTTTATTGCATTTCTAGATCACCACCCCACAAGCAGATTAGTGGGTTGCAAGTACACATAATAACCTTCAATCTTAATCTCTCTTAAATTCCTTCACCTGACTGATATATAAAGGCAAAACAACACAAACTCACTGGGGGAAATCACTAATCCGAAATCTACAAGGAAGAAATTCAACCAATAAAAAATCGTATAACAAATGAGTAGTATGAATCTATTGTCATCGCCTACTCCAACATTGTTTGTTATTGTATGCTGGTCACTTATTGTAAGACTTTTCAGTGATTATATTTCTTTAATTCTTTAGAACTCGATAGTGATTTTTCCGATTTATTCTTATGACACACTCATGTATAACTGTTTGAACAAACTTATGGGATCTCTTTTGTAGGAGCTTTGTAATGCTCCAGAACCTTGTTCCATGAATCTCTGCTGCTGATACTATCCCACCAACCACTTACATGCTTCCTCTTATTTATCAGGTACTGCTTCCCCATATTATTGACCATATAATCAATAAAAGGAATATGGCTTATGTCAGCAAGGCTGAAGAAATCACCAGCCAAATACTTGCTCTTTGAGAGCCTCTCCTCATAAATGTCAAGCACCTTCTCCAACTTAGCTTCACTCTCTTCAATCACCTTTGGGTCTGCTGTGATCCCAACTATTGGAGCAAACAGCATATGGATCGTTAAGTTATAAGCGTACGGGTGGAAGTTTTGTGCCTCTACTTCTAGCCATTGTTCCACCATACCCCTCTCTTCTATCGTCTTCCCCAGCAAGTCAACCCCATGAGACTTGTATTTTTCTGCATAATATCTCATTATTGCTCTGGATTCTGCAACCAAAAAGAAAGACAGAAACCATTAATGAAGATAAACCAATCTGATCAAGAAATATTCTTGGAAGATAATGACTAAACCCCAAAACTACTGAGGAAAGATGCGGGGGAGGAACTATGTTAATCTCTCTCTCTCTCTCTTTATATATAACTACATGGTAAGGATTTGACTATCCTACAAACTTTGATGGGTACACTAGGAAGTATATATATAGGACCTTACAAGGATTAACCAACTAACGATTTAATATTTCCAACACAGAAATTGATATTCTTAAAAGAGTGTGTATAGGATCTTACAAGGATTAACCAACTATGATTTAACTTTTCCAACACAGAAATAGATATGCTTAAAGAGTTGAGAATAATGGAAGAGGCTGACCATATAAGGTATAGTCCCCATCTTGAATCACAGGAACAACTCCAAAGGGCTGCTCAACATGAACAGAAATACGAGAACAAGTCAGAACAACTCACAAGTTTCAGAAATCAATCTTCTTTCACTAAACTGTGGATTCAGAAGAATGCGAAAGAAGAAGAGAAAGATGAACCTGTAATTTGAGGTAATCAGGATGTCTGTGTTCACCTTTACTGATATCGACACTGACAGTTTCGAACTCAATGCCCTTCTCAATCAGAACAAGGAGCACACGTTTTGTGGAAGCACAGAGAGGGCCATACACCTTCACCACCATGATGATGCTCTTTCTTCCTATGAGACACTTGGGTTTAAGCTAACACTCTCTGCTTGGTTCTTATAGTGATACTGAGCCAAGCCGAGTGGGTGGTGGTTGTTGGCACCCTAAAAAAATATTCATTGACGATGACTCCATTGAGTAAAAGAAAGGCAGCTGGCCAGAATATATTTTTGTATAGAACCCAGTCTCTACTTGTGATTGATGATTATCCTTTTGTCTATTTTCATATTATGGTCATTGTGAAACACATTTGAGTGCTAACACTTGGGTTTAAGTCAACACTCTTGATTAGTTGTTGTAGTGATATAATCAAGCCAAGTGGGTGGTGGTTGTTAGTACCCTAAAATAATATTTATTGACGATGACTCCATTAAATAAAAAAATACAGGCCAGAATATATTTTTGTATATTGTCTCTTGTGATTGATGATGATCCTTTTGCCTTTTTTATGTAAAAATACCTTTAAATTTTTACCAAAAGTGTGCCTAGCATCATGCACTTTTTGAAGGTATAAAAACAATGATGAAGATTCAAAATGGGTGTAAGAATAACAAAACTGTTAAATATAACTTAGCAATGTTACTTTTTACTTTGAAGCCGGTAAACATTCTTAACATAGAAAGTAAGAATGGATGGAGAAATTGTATGTATTATCATAATCTCATTTAGGATACAATGTTAATCTGTGAGGGTGATTACATTACTTAACACTTCAAACCATCAAATCAATTAATAGTCTCTCGTTACTTTTCTTTTCTTCCTGCTCTGCTTCTTTATGACAATTCCAAAACAGGACGCCCCATCCTTGTTTAATTTTAATTAACTAATTTATTTTGATTTCTTAAAATATTCTTTTTTTATTTTGACTACGATGGAAACCCTTAACATGTATAATTAACTTGATATTTTAGATACAAAATTATTAATTTAAAAGATAAAATGAATTGATATTATGTTAAGAAAGAGATGCAATGCAATCCCACAAATAGTTGTTAAATTAAGAAGCAAACAAAGTATTAATTCAAAATCTTCTTCTCTTACTAGGCAACTGAGAAGAGATACATAGCAGAGAAGCGAAGCCTCCCGGCAACTTGTCACACTTGATACAAGTCACGTCTTGTACAAACTCTAGAGCTAGAAATGTTGCTTTTAAGAACTCAACATCATCATGATCATCAATCTTCTTATAATTTCAATTAAACTGCTACTTTCTCCGTAAAACATAATTTTTTATGGAGAAGGCCCAAACATCATTTGAAGAAGGCTGTACAGAACTCTGTAAAACAGAATATCTTGTGTTTAAAAAAGTTAGGAGCTTGTCAGACAACCAAGTGGACACTCATATGGGAAGTCCTTGTGCTAAGGCAGACTCAGCCATGAATCAAGCCAAACCAACAAATAGCAATCAAGCTCTGGTCACTTAGTCTTAGGTTATCAACCAAGTCCTGGTACTTGTCTGCTAGAAACTCAAAGACTCAGAGGTACGAGCCTATAGAACAGATCTTTCCCGTCTTTTATAACTTTGCTTCCCATACGATCCACTTGATGCCGGACTTCAGCTCCTTATAGTTTCATGTTTTAAGTAGACGAACTTGCCCATTATTGAAGGGCATTTATGGACCATTACTTTGCAAAAGTTACTGTCATGGGTTGAGCCTTGAGTTATGGATGTGTGGTATAGATATAGAATTACTGATGATACGAGGCTGAGGATCAATTGTGATGGTGCGTGGTGTAAACAGATTTGGTGTTTAATGCAGAGACTCTCATGGGATTCTTAGCTTGATGGCTGAAATTTTAGCTCTGAAAAGGCCAATTACTCCTACATATGAATGTTGAATTGCCTGGGATTTGGCTTGTTTGCTATAAGTTAGTGTTATTTTGAGTGACAAACAGTAACAAATACCTTCTTACTTGTAAATCTTTGTTACATGAATGATGATAAACACTTATAATTGGAACTGATAAAATTTACGTTGTCTGAGTGATAAGTGTGAAGATTTTCTTGATGATTGATTCATAAATTCAATCCTACACTGTAATTCTTCATTTTCTTTACAGATTGCTAGCCAGGTTGGAATAAGCAGCACTGCATGACATCAAGTTTTCACCCTTTCAATAATGTCCTCACTCATCCTTTCAGCTTCACTTTCATGGGATAAACCCTTCCCTGTTGTTATAAAAATGGTTTCCTTGGCACCCTGCTAGAGAGAATCCGCATCTCTGTAATAGACAATGCACCCGCAACAATAAGCATCCTCCAACCAAATTCTTGCAACAAAAAATTAACCACATCTCCCCCACATTTCTTGAAATATAATATAATATATACAAGTATGTATGGAGTGGCGGACTCAGGACTCTGACTCAGGGAGTTCAAGATAAGTAAGACTTATTCTTAATATGTTTGAAAAAAATTTGAGTAAAAATTTAGTGGGTTCAAAATTAGTAAATGAGTGGATGTAAAATGAATCACATAGTACTAACATACCTAATTTTCTGGAAGTCAGGGGATGCAGATGAACCGTTCAAATGTACGTAGGTTCGCCCATGTGTGTTGCTTTCTAAACCGGAACCTTGGAATGAACTCTTCGAATTTATTTTAACTCCATCAAGTTGGATGGCTAGTTATTTATAATAAAATTGTTAGTTTTCTTAAGAAAATAAGAAAAACTTATAATAGGCTTAATCATCAATAGGGACAATTATAAAACAAAATTATAGATTTAAAAGACAAAACAAATTGAAATCTTGTATCAAGGCCAAAAAGATAGTGCCTTTTAGTGCCCCTTAATTATGCCCATTCTAAACCTGGAGATCGGAGGGAACCCATTATTGGATGATTTGCATCATCCAAATCTAATTTGAACGGTTCATATTTAATTTGTTAAAAACCTCTATTTTTTTAAAAAAAATATTCCAATAGATATAGAATCTAAAAAAAATCTTAACTATTATTTTTTAAAAGGGTAATTTTTTAAGAAAACAACATTTAAAAAGAGTCAAATTTAGATGGTATAAATCAAATATGAATGGTACGATCTAATTAACTCTCTCTAACACTTTCTGAATATTAGCCTAACTTATAAGGTTGGGAATGCAACGCAGCCTTCCGAGTTGGCCAGCACGGGTTGGCCAACCAACAACTCATAAAAGAAAAGACTGCAGAAATGCAACTCACCAATGACATCAACTCGTAAAAGAGTTTTCTCAATAAGATTGCATAGTTATATGATTATCTTCATACTCTCATCAACAAATTTTAAATAATGACTTTTTAAAATTTTCTAGAAAAATATAAGTATTAATGTGTTGTTATAATTTTAAATATAACAACATAAAAAGTTGATATAAAAAATAAAATATTTTATACTATTTTTTAATTTAGTAAGTATTATTTATCACATAAAAATATAATTTAATATTATTTTTTATAAAAATATTGAAATGAAAAAAAAAAGGTAAAAAATCTAAAATATATTTTTAAAAAACACAAATAAAAAGGGGTTGACGGAAGGGTGGGAGAGCCCGCTGGAAGTGGGCTGACATTTAGTAAACCCGAACAGCAGGTTTTGACGGGTTGGGAGCACCTGCCAGAAGCCACCAGAAACACAATGCAACCCCTCACCAATAACCAAGGCCTCGTTGCATACCGTATTAATTAGCGTCCAAATTTCACCCTCAAGAATCAAGTCCACCAAAACGGACAGCAAATTACACTAAAACAAGCACAAACAAAAACCCTGTAACCTAGAAACGAATCCATCACAAGACAAATCAGAAATCCACCACACGATCGATCGAGTCGAGACCCTGTTAGGGTTCGCTCTACTCAAAGATCAGACCACAAAACTCAAATCGAATTTAAAGGGTCCACGGACTAACTAGACTAGTAATAAGAGATGAATAGACGGGGATTAGAACCTTCAGATGTGAAGCGCATCATCACGAGGTCCAATGAGTGAGCTATGGGAGCTGCGCCGAGAGAGAGAAAGAGGGAGAGAGGAAGGAAAGAGGAGAATGGGAGCAGCAAGAGAGTGAAGATTCAGATTGAAAACTATTGAATTAGAGAGCATCACGATCCCCTCAGCTTTGTTTGTTTTCGTATCCACATGAGTACTTGCCGCTTCCTACCACCCTTCCCCTTTCTTCGCTCTCTAACCCTAAACCAGTTCCTTCTCACCCTTCCCTTTCCCCTCGCTCTCATCCTCAATTTATAGCCGTTTCTTTTTTCTTTTTTTTTCCTTTGTTAAAGTTTCATGGACAACCACGGTGAGAACATTTTGTTCTCTCTTCCACGTGCTTCCACAATTTATTTAATTTATAAATTGAGATATGATGTAATGATATATATAATTAACTTATAATATATTTTATAATTAAATAATTGATTTAATTTTTAATATTTTTTAAAAATTTAATTAATTTTTATATTAAAGATCAGAGCTACTGTACATTTGTATGCATTTAATTTAAAAGTTTTTAAAAGATTACTTCTAAAAGAAAATACATGTCCTTACATGTGATTTTAACATTTGGATCTTGTTAGAATGTAGTGGAAAACATTACAAAAGGAAAGATTACAGAATCAAATAAAATACATTGGGAGAAATTAAAAGGGTAACAAAAATCTGCATAATTAAACATTTATAATCTAGGCCTAGTATGGTCTCAAACAAACTTTACATTTTGTGTTAATATTGATAACAATTATAATTTTAAAAAAAATAGTTGGCAAAGCCATAACAAAAATAATATCACTATAGAACGATGAAATAAAAAAAATTAATCTTTTAGTCCTTCAATGTTTGATCCGGTTGCAACTCAATCCTTGAACTATGACTTGGTCCTTGTAGTTTTGATTCGGTTGTAACTCAATCCTTAAATTTTGATTTACTACAATCTAATCTCTATAATTTTAACCATTTAATAATTTAGTCCCTATATTTCAGAAAAGAAATCATACATATAATAAAAAGTCAATGACTAAATTCTAAAATGATTAAAATTATAATGACTGAATTGCAATAAGTTAAAGTTCAATAATTAAATTACAATTGAATTAAAATTATAGGGGTTAAATTGAACTAAATCATAGTTCAAGGTTTAAGTTACATTTGGATCAAAAGTTAATGACCAAAAGAATAATTTTCTCATGAAATAAAGTAATAAAAATGATTAATCATACACTTAATTATGATTGCCTAACAACTTCACCAAGTGTGAGAACTTTTTTCTGACAACATTATTTAGGGTGTATTTGAGAATCCATTAGAAGAAAGGAGTTTATGAATTCAAAGAAGAATTTACGAATTTCAAAATTTTTTACAGATTTCAATATGATTTTATTTTAACTTACATGTACCATTAGGAAGAAGCTCTTTCTAAACATGCATTTAAAACTCATCATTGCAATCATTTTTTTGATCATAATCATATTTCCCATCGAGTTGCTTGATTCTTAATAGAAAACGTAGTTTTAGAGCTTTGAGATGAATTATTATGCTGTCAGGCTCTAGATGTATCACAACATTTTAAAAAACTAATCCCTCCCACAAAATCAAAACCCGTTGCTTTGTTGTAATCTTTGATCAGAACATAATAAACTAATAAAAAGTCCACGGAACATGAGTTCCGATAACCCAATGCCCATTTAACTCGATGCCCATTAATTTTGTACAATGCAAGCGCTGTCACCAGAAAGTCTTTATAATTTGGATTGGTGATTCAATTGCTATCACCCCTGTTGCGAAGCAACCAATCACTTATAAGACACAGCACAAAGGAATCATGAGCAACTGATACATTCATCAACATGACACCACAGGTTGTGGATGACTTGAGGCCTGCATCTGAGATAGAGCTGTATCACTTTCTTCATTGTCAACAAAAGCAATGGGCTTTCCACATACATTCTTCCTGTTCATCAGAGTCACAAGGTGATAAGATGTTAGTTTACATATTTAGAATGAAAACCAATTTGATTCTCACTGTTTCCCAGAGTTCAAATTTTCATGTTTTTCGCCTTAAAACGATTTGAGTTCAAGCAGGATACCATTATGGTCTCGTACTAACTACTACCCTTTCATAGCATAAGTAAAGAAACAACAATCATTAGGAGGCAAAGCTTACCTTTCACCAACAGCACTGTCCTCAGACAGTGCCTTCTCCAACCTCTCTTCAAATGGTGTTGCATGCCAACTTACTTTCTGATCCTGAAAAACAATCCCCTTTCATTAATTTCAGAATTTTGAATTCTTGTATTATGAATAAAGATAAAAAAGACTTACTTCCTTGTACTTATTCGTTGAATTTGGTATGCCCTTGCCATCCCACCACTTTGGGTGAGGAATATCAGATTCCTCTTCTTCACTCCAGTGAGCTGCAACCATCCCAATGATTGGCCTATCTGCAGGAGTTTTGCGAGCATGAGGAATCTGACTATAAGCCGCCTCCATTCTCTTCCTTCTCTCTTCCTCAATGACTGATGCAGGCTTCAGCCAAGCAGATAAACTATCTTCCACTTTAGGTTCATTTTCAGATGACTGTTGCTTTGACTGATCTGTTGAAGGAGTCGCATTTTCAGGAGGCTCATGAGAAGACCTAAAACCACTTGAATCTTGCTCAGAGTTTAAATCTTCTTCCTCAACCACCTTGCATTGAGAGACATTCTCACTTGTTCCTTGAAATGAATACACAAACTGGGACCTAACTCGTGGCTTACCATTAGCAAGATCTTCTAATGTTGCAGGGTACACGGTTCCAGGTGTTTGCATATCATCAGATAGTTTCCTTGGGGTTGCAGAAGGTGATGGTTTGTGTGCACTCTGATATTTTGGTGTCTCTGTTTTCTTCATATGACCTCCACCATATTCAGAAGAACTCCCACAGGAAGAATCAGTATCGAGTTCAAAACGTACAGACTTGTCCTTCCTCTGAATGTCTGCAACCGTTGGCCACGTGGAAACCGAAGCTGCATTTTTTTCAGATCGATTATCACAAGTCATACCTACAGAATAAAGGCTCCTTGCTTTACTTCCTTCAGTTGAGTCAACAGAGTTGCTTTGAGTGTATTGTGCATTTGAGATACAGCTGCAAGATTAATGAAGTTATCAACATCATGTAATCAAGAGCTAAGTAACTTTTAGGAAAAGAACATAACCAAAATGTCTTCCACTAGAAAACGACTACACAAAAACGTGAGAAATTGGGGAGTGGGGGACCAGCGTCAGAATTTTTTCCCCCCGTTTTCAGAGACAGCCTTTAAGGAGTAATTTTCTCGTAGCTTCTTTGGTAGTTGACAAGCTACAGCCAATTCCTAACACAGTGATCTTTCAAGTCAATCAAATCAACTGGAATGGAAAGAAAGGTACAATCTTCTATTAAAAAAAACTTATTTTTTAACATTCATATTAATCATTATTTGGCAAAAAAGAAAAAGAGCAGAGGTAGCTTCATTGTCAGGTACCTGCTTGGTGTGCGGTCTAAAGAGTCCCTGCCATTTCCCCATTCTTCACCAGGTTTTATGGGAGTGGGGGGATCAAAAGGTTGAACATCCAGCTGGAGTTTCTCGACAGAAGCATTAGGAAGCCAAGAATGAAACCGTGAAGATTCAGAATTCTTTCTACAAGAAGGTGACGATTTCAGCTTGGGAGATGCTTTCCGGATCTCAGCAGGAGTCACAGCTAAAGTACCGCAAGCTTTAAGATACTTGGCCTGCAGAAAAATTTTGATTCACCTCAACCAGGTATGCAATGTTGAAGTAACAATACATAAATGAATTTAAAGAAACCTAAATAAAATTAAACAGTAAGGTAATAAAATAATAATTAATAAATTATTTGAGTTAACATTTTAAGAGTGTACTTTATGTGATGTGATTACGAATGTTGCTGCTTCTCAAACAGCAATGCACAGCACTGGCTGTCACGTAATGGAGTAGATTATCAACGAGAAACTCACGCAAAAATATCAGTTCACAAGATAGTGTACACATTTAAAGAAAGCCACATGTAACTACTAGAGTTATAAGAAAACTCAATTGGCAAAGACTCGATAACAGACTATTGTGTCTCTCAAACATTTTTCTGACTCCTAGTCTTGAAGTTCATGCATAGATACTAGATGTTCCAACAAAATGAATAATGGCATTGAACATGCGTGAGCACATCTATTTCGGAATAAATATCGGAGCTGAAATGGAAGAACTAGCTAGTCTATTCATGATTGCAAGAAATTAACCCGCTGAATTGGTAAAGAAGAAAGGGCGAATTAGGACTTTTAACACAAATGATGCAGCAAAGTCAAGACAACTTATAAGAATCGTACAATTCAAAAGGCACGGTGAGAACAGAATGGCAGTACTAAATATGCATTAAGAAATATGGATAACTTCTATAACAGTGAAGACCAGACGATGATGGTAGAAAATCCTGATTCTTAAAATGAGAAAAAGTGTTCCGCTCTCATACTCAAGAGGCATATACGACAAATTATTCTCAGTCGCTCCACTCGTGAATAGAACAGCTGAAAGGGGAAAAACTAAAAAATTAGTGCATTGCAAATTTGCAACTGATTAGAGTTAGTTACCCACATATAAAATCTGGTATAATTAAAAAGAAATCACAGAACAGGAGATGAGAGGGACGTTTTCCCTGAGGACGATTTGCAATTGAAATAACATGGAAAATTTGATGAGGACAAAACATACATTATCATTGGATAGAAAGTACCTCATCCTTGAGCGCCTTGTCATCCATCTGATATCCCAAACCTACTTTTACCCTCTCATTGCGTGGAGAATCTCCATTCTCTTTAGAAAAGTTTTTTAAGCGGAAAAGAGAGAGAGAGAGAGAGAGTAAGGATGCTGAAAAAGATCAAAAGGTCCAGAAAGCTGATTATAACAACAATGAAATGGATAGCAGTGAAAAGAGATACCTTCGGTTAAAAATAAAGAAGAGAGACGATTCCGAGATGCCACAGAATCCTGCTTTAAGAACAGCAACAATAAATGAATGATTAATAGACAAATAAACAAAAACTCTACGCAACTCCGACTGTTTCTCAAATTTCTCAAAGATACGAAAAAAAAAACAGAGAGAAATCACAACGCAATCAAGAAAAACTTCTCCCCCTTCTTTGGCAAACACGCAACACAAATTTGAGATTACGAATGAATAACACAAAAAAAAAGAAAGAATTCAAAAACTACAGATAAAAGCGAAGCTGTGTCGACAATTCTTGGTGCTATGGAACAGAATTGTAGAACATTACACCGGATTTGGAGCGGGAATGATCGGCAACGAGCTGGGAAGTAGGGAGGCGGCGATCGTCTCTGATCCTGAAGCAACCGAAGAAGCAACCCATGACTCTGGAAAATGATCGGTAGAGGAGACGGAGCACGAATCTGAACAAAATGAGCATATCAAGGAAGAAGAGGCGGAGGAGGTTTCGTCTTCAAGACCTCAAACCAAACCTTTTCCACTTCAATTTTTTTTTTTAATTTGAGGTTTGAAATTGAAAATTTTGAGAGAGAAAGAATGAAACAGAGAGAATGTGTGTGCGTGTTTTGTGTGTGTGTGAGCTGAATTGAGTTGAAGGGTCGTTTTTAAAATTTGAACCAACGGTAGCGAGGGAATGAATATTGCACACGCCTCTCTCTCTCTCTCTCTCTGAGATTGATTAGTCTTAAATGGAAATGTACGTTACTGTTGTTTTTAAATGTTTCCAATTTTGCTAATAATATATTAAATAACTCCCATTCTTATTGTTTATTTGTCACTCCCTTATTGGTCAGAAATTAAACTTATATAGTAATATTTATTTATAAAAATAATTAAATCTAATTTCTTATTTTCATTATATCAAATTTTCCAATCATGTGTCCGTTTGAAAACGCGATAGAAAAGTACTTTTACGTAAGTCGAAGTAAATATGTGGAAGAGATTATCTCATTTTACGGAAAAATATTGTTAAACTTACTTATGGAGAGTAAATGAACTTTTCCAAATAAACACCATATATAATCGGCTATCTTTATTTTTAAAATGTTGTTATTTAATTGTTATTCAATATATAGAAAATACAACATAAGATCTTATATGATTAAAGAACTTAACATTACAGATATAATTATTTAGTCATCCATTAAAAATTAAAAATAAACCAGTATTATATAATTATTTTTATTTATTTCCAAAATATTTTAAATATTTATTTTTTATTTAAAAGAGTGGATATTGATAGCAGGGGGTTACAAGATAAAATCGAACATGTGTGCTACCTCCCACCTATAAAAGAAGTTATTAAATTATAAGATTATTGTAATAATTTAAATATCTCTTTTTATATAGGAAATAATTTAACTATTTCCACGTAAGGAACTTTTTTTTACCTTTAATGAATTGGGAACCGGATCTTAGATTATTTATTTACTAAATTTGTTTAAATATCTTGCTTGTTTTTAAAAATAGAATCTCTCCTATGCACTGCATTAAATTTAAAGAAAATTAATGAAATTATTCATCGCTTAAGAGTACTATAATAATCTTTTGTAGATTTTAAGTTTCAGGAGTACTGTTTAATTTAATTTTTAAAATAAAAGTTAATTTTATGACAAATTAAGTTATTCAAATAAATATAATGTTTTTGTGGTAATTCCTTCACTGCATATATTTAGCAAATTTTCATCATTGGATTTATTGGATGGATAGATATCAGCTTTTGTTGCTGAACCAAAAAGGGGGGAAAGGGAAAATTTACAATTAAATGTCAAATAGAAGAATTAATTAATAAAATGATTCAAAAATTCATAAAATTATCATAAGATCTTAGGAGTAGCTGCTAAGACTGTTAATGAAGGATAATTAGGTTATTGATTACATCCTCAGTAGCTACTCGTATGACTTTACGGTAATTTTGTGAATTTTTGAAACTTTTTATGGGATCTGATTGTAAATTTTCAAAAAAAAAATATAAAGCAACCAGTCAATGTCAACACCTATTACTTAAACCGGATTGACTCTCATAGAAAGTGAACAGAATTAAAAGGTTGAAGGTCTCTTTAATCTATTTAAGAGGCTATGAAACCTAGGGTGGATTGAAATTCAACAAAAGCTTATAAATAATTTAATATAGTAAATGTTTAAATTTTTTTTACATTAATATAGTGTGTGTTAAATGTTATTGGTGCTATATGTTAATCCCACATTTGACTGCATTGCAAGAATTTGCATATAATCCAAAAGTAGATAGCTAATTCAAATTTTTGACTTGGATTTGGAATCTTTCATTAATATACATCTCTCTAATGATATTTGATGTCTTATGTAATACCCTAGCTCTTTAAATGTTTTTTTCCCTTTTTATCTACATTTTGAAAATCCCTTGAGTAACAAGGATGCAATATCAATTTTTTTTAAAAAAAAAGTACAGTCTAAAATTATGTAGCTTTCATGTATATATTTTTATAATATCAAAATGTCCAGTGTTCATTCAAGAGAGAGATACGTTAGAGCACGTTCAAATGGTGGATGTTAATAGGGATGCAAACCCTTTTTCATCAAATGGATAAAAAAAAAACAAGTTCACATCGAAATTTTTAAAAAGGTTAAAATGTGAATTTATCCGTAAAGTATTTCATAATGAACATTAACATTATAATTTTTTTAGTGTTAAAAATAGATATAAAATTGTTAAAATAATGCAAAGATGTCACCTGGAAAGCTCCTTGTGTATTTTCACCTCATTTACCGTGGAGCATTTGGAAAAGCGGTAGATTTATAGTTTTACGCAAATCGAGGTGAATGTTTGAAGAAGATTATCTCATTTTACAAAAAAACATTATTAAACATGCGTTTAGATCCTGCAAACACTGAGCCAAACATGCTTCATATTTGCATTATTCTAAAAATTGTATTATATAAGCTTACACTGAAGAATACTTGGGGGGTAGATTTGCAATAAACCGTTTTTTTAAAAATAGTCGAAATTGGAGAAGAAGAATGGCGTTGCTTGGAAGGAGGTCGCTGGTGCTTACAGAATGGTAATCGTGCCGGAGAAAGTGATCGTAACCAGTGAGCTAACTCATTCTTTACTTGCATTCCTTCCTCATTCCTTCATTCTTTCATCATCGCTTTGCTTTCATGTCTCATCCATCTCCAGAACTCCAGAAGACGGCCATGAAGACGGGGCTTGTTTGGGTTTTATTTGGGCTTATTGGGCTTAAAAGTCCAACAGTGTTACCCCTCTTCACCCACTTACAAATCATTCTCATCAAATCCCTAGTGTATAGTGTAACAAAAAAAAAATCCCTAGTGTATAAAAAAAATCCCTTGATAAACTGATATTTAAATTCTTGTTGAGAAGTGTGTAAATATTCAGTGTTTAATATTGTTTAGAACGGCATTGCCTCCAATAGGAGGATACCTTTGCTTAAAAAAATCACTTCCAACATGTTTCTCATTGATTAAGAAAAATATCAAATTTCATTAACTCTACATTAAAATTTAACAGTTTTTGTACTTTATCTTTATTCATTAATCATCATACCTTAGAAGAACGAAGTCAATACAACAATAAATAAAAGGTAAAGTTATACATTCAATAATTAAAAATTTAATGAAATAACTTATAAATATAACTCAAAAACCCCCCTCATCTCTGCCCTGTAAATAATGCCAAATGAGTAAAACAGAACGTCTTAATATCATATACCAATAGCTTGTAATCAACAGGGTCAAGTATATATAGAGGGAGGGTCCAGTAGTAAATTAATGTTTAAATTCATACCGGAAAATATGTTCACATTTAGTAATACTCCAAATATAATTGTTTTACAATTAGTATAATACTCGGAATGTCTGGTAATTTTCTTTAATTAGTATTATTTTCTTGTCATCGTTCACCCATTTAACGGAAGAAACTCAGTAACCTCACATTTGAAAACTCAGTAACCTCACATTTGAATAAGATTTAAGAATGTGTTTAGTGTCAAACATTGAGCCAAGTACGGGTCTGGTAAATTTAAACATTTAATTAAGAGCATACATGTCTGTGGGAAATGATTTTAAATTTGGGGCCCCCTTAAACAAGATAGTAATTTTTTGTGAAGTATATTTATTTAAAAGGAGTTTACCTTATTTTTTTTTGTGTGGGAAATATAACACCACAACTTACTTTACCTTATAAATTTATTATTTTCCCATAGTATCCATGTACATTATTAAGAATTTTCCATCAAATAATAGTTATTATATATAAATTAAATATCTTAACTCTTATTTTAAAGACGGGAGGATTACCTCATTAAAACAAGTGTGAATTGTCTAAATGATATGTACGTAGATGCTTAAAGACTAAGTGAAGCTGTTGAATATTAAGATGGCAGCACAATGGTGTTACGGTTACAATTAGACCACTAAAATCGAGGTGATCAATATGTCATAAATATTTTAAAAGAAGCTCGAGATTATGTTAAAAAACAAGAAGAATTTTTTAAAATTTTAAATATTAGATTTAATATAAGAGCAAGTTGACTTTTTTGGAAGATTAAGGAAACTAAATACATTACTTAAAATTATTTATGTATATACTTAGATTATATATCAATTTTTAATTCAAGCAAATTAATTTGAAGAAAAATTATAAATATAAATACTTTAAAATAATTATATTTAGCTTTTTTTACTATCTAAAAAGAATAAATTGACTCTTGTATTAAAGTGCGGAGATAGTAAATTACAATTGATATACCATCATTTTTTAGTAACAAATATGTAAGTACTTCTCATCAGTATATTATAAACACGAAGTAGTTTATGCATGGAAGCTGTACAGTCTCATAATCCATCCATTAATATTTGCCAGTGATTCACAAACTGGTTATAGATAAATAATATCTTACAAAAAGTAAGTCATTTTTTATAAATGACCAATTTATTAATTTTCCGTGAAATAAGATAATTTCTTTCTCTATCGCGTTCCTAAATGGGCCCAACAAAAAGTTAGGAACTGGAGCTCTTGTTATTGGTGGATTTTGTTTTTGGGACAACCGTCGTAATTAAATGAAAGATAATGGAGATAACGATGTGTAAAATGAGATCACATCAAGAAGGTGTGAGTTAAGTAAGAATTGCGAAATAGACGAAATCAATAATTGACAAGCTGACCAAACAGTCGAATAAGTCTTACCGAGTAAACGGACCCGTTCGTGAATACGGTAGAGAAGTATTTTTACGCAAGACGAGGTAAATATATAGAAGAGATTATCTCATTTTACCAAAAAATACTGTTGAACGTGCGTTTGACTTTAATGTTGATAATGTGTATTGAGATAGAATCACTCATTATTATAATGTTTCATGGTTATTAGTTTGTAAGAAAAAATTAGAGAGCGGTAATGAGGGACATTATTAAAAAATTAATTAAAAATGAGTGATTAAAGATCTCATTAATTTCATGTTTTATGCCATCACTCATCATTATTATAAATGTGATTTGTTGATGAGACCATTCTTTTAAATCATTTGTGAACCTAGGGAAGAAGAGAATTTCAATAACCATAAATTTAAAAATTATCAATTTAAATCATATTTAAAAACTTAACCCTTATTTTTTTTATTTTCTGTAAGTACAAGATGATGAGTATTAACATAAGGCTGTAGATCATAAATCAACCTACACCATATATCTTTTATATGCCTTTAAGTTCACTGATTCTTCTCACCAACTGCACCATATATCTTTATATATATATATATAAAGGCTGTGTGTGTCACACACAACTGTTAAAATAAAGTGAGGCTATTAGAAAGAAGATTGGGGTCAAGTTAGTAGTTCAGGGTAGATAAGTTGGTAACTTGACCGAACATATTCAGACAAGTCTAATTACCTGTTCAGATTGATGATGAGAAGATCAATGAGGTCACTGAAGAATAATTTACCTGCCAATTCAATTATTATATTATTATTGTGTTCTTAATTATTACAATCTTTTTACTATACGTCTTTCATTCAAATATTAATATATTATTTAAAACATTTTTAGTTGTCTACATTATATATTGACCTCTACAAAAGCTTTAAGCCTTATCAGACCTTTTTAAAGACTCAGCCTAAGGCTAAAAAAAGCTTACATGCAAATTCAGATTCAATGTTTTCATTACATGTTTAGGCCTATTTAATTAAAGATTAGCCTAACCTGACATATTTTTATGCATATCTGGCGGTTAGTGAACCATCAATGTCTGAAGAAAAATAGCATGACGATGTAAATGAATAACTATAATTACCTAATGAGTAACGACACATATGAAAGCAGTTAAAATACAACAACCATTACTAAATGAAGACGGTTTAGAAATCAAGTTTAGTGATGGAATCATTCTTGCACAGCAAATTACTATGCATGGGTCCTACCGAAGATGGTGTTTTTTTTTTGTGATGTTCACTACGGAAGGCATGGCAGAATAATTACCACCTTTTTCTGTTAATACAAAATCAAGTTTGAAAGGCAACAAATTGAGCAATAAACCCTGCTTCTTAATTGGATATACGATACCATTTTATTAAAAGTAATCATATTTAAAGTATTAGGAAAACTTGATAAGCATATGTCTAATTAGAGATTTCAAACCCTTAATTTGTCAAGATCATGATGTGAAGAATGACCCGTTTAACTTAGTTATCTTTGTTTTTTCTATTACGCATCTACTACAAACAAACATGTTTGGTGAGAGTAACAGCGGCAATATTTTGCAGTAGTTCATATGACAGAACCATGGCACAATACCATAGGTCATATTCTGCAACCTAAGTTGTAGCAACTAGGACAACCTCTGTAAGTTGATGTATAAATAGCTAATGACAACTTTCATTAACAAACTTAACAGCTACATCTGAGATTTTATGGTAATTTTGTGAATCTTTGGAATCTTTTATTCATTAATTCTCCTATTTGAGATTTGATTATAAATTTTCTTTTTTTTTTCCTTATCAACTTTTACCTGCAAATTTTTGGGGCTATACGGTAGTTTTTCACCAAAATTTTCTCCACTTTTTGCCGCTTACCTATCCTTTTTTTTTTCTCCAACTTTTACCATGTCGCTGTTATTACTTCCCTCTCGCAAAGGGAATTGAAACATAGCACTTACGAGTCATCGGAATCTATAATTTTGTTCATATTATATTAATTGCATTAAAATGTGATAATATATGGTACATGCGGTAGGTGGATGACATTAGTAATAAGTAATATATTGATCCTATGAGAACAATTATGGTGACAGTGATGCCAACAATAATATCCAAATATTCATATTATATATATAGAATCAGTGAAATGTTGATATCATGTAATTTATTATATATTTATCTGATGCATACACACACACTAGCCACATAATATATTGTATTTATTTATAAATGATCATGGACTTGATTTTTTTTTGCCCAATACTTCATATGCTTTGAAGTTTTTGTGTAATTGCCTCACTAGTAGTAATAATCAAGCGAAGTACCAACACTGTAAAGTTCCATACCGGTTGGGAAGAGAACGAAGTATGTATTATAAAGGTGTGAATACATTCCTCTCGTTAACGTGTTTTCTGGGTGGCTACGGCGGCATCCAGAGGAACAAAACACTGCTCTTGGCTATAGTTGTAAATAGGAATAATATCTGCGAGGGAGGGCGATGGGCTGTTATATACCTTATAAGGGTGTGGATACCTTCCTCTTGTAGACGCGTTTTCTGGATGGCTACGGCTGCATCCAGAGGAATAAAACAATGCTCTTAGCTATGGTTTCAAATAGACACAATATCTACTAGGAAGGGCGCTGGACTATTACAAGTAACGACCGATTTTAATATATAGTCATTGGTAATGTGATGATACTGTGTGAGAACAATTGTGGTGACAGCTGATCCCAGCAATATCTAAATTAATATATAATCAGTGAAAAGCTTACATGTTATTATTTATCTGACACTTACCACACTGAAAATAATTAAAGTCTGAAACACTATGAGTTTGACAAATTCATTATTAAATTTCAGAAAGAAATCTAAAAGGGGAATTATTATTATTATGATTAGGTTTTGAGGAAGATATTTAATCATCGGAGAGTTGAATAACAACTGAGTATTATACAATAATAAGTTATAATAAAAAAAAAATAGCATGTTTATACTTCTCACTTTTTGTCATTTGAACTTTTTGATAATTAAGTTTATTTTTTATAACCTCATAGTAATTTCCCCGATCTAAGAATCATTTAAAATTACTTAAAACTATATATATTTAAAATATATAGTGGCTTTTCCTAAAAGCGTTGTAGAATTCAATTTTTTTTAGAAAATATCATAAAAATTAAATTTAGATATTCAAAAGTTGATTCTTGAGATGTGCAATTCCCTCTATCATGAATGTAGGAGCTAATTATACTACTAGTAATCATATTAGAAAAATTAGTTTAATTACTAATTAATAAAAATGTATGGTAGTTTTCTTAGAATGCTACTTCATTTTGACTATTTGTATTGGAAACTATCCCATTCTGGTTATTGCATTCAACAAGAATAGTTTAGAAATAAAACAGGTTATAGTTTTACATATTCACAAAATTTTACAACTTTTCCAAGGTTGACTATGAAATAATGGCCCGTTTGGTACGCAGAATTCATTTTGATGAAAATGGATATGGAATTGTAAATGGAAATGGATATGGAAATACAATTTTAAAGTATGTTTGGTATGTCGTAGAAATGAGACATATATTTTTACATGAAAATACCTAAAAGCGCTTCAAAATTTAAAAAATATTTTTTTATTTTTTTGTAGATTTAAAATGAATTCAATGCATTTTTGTCTAATTCCATGTATTTTTGTTCAATTCCACACCTTAACTCATGGAATTGATTTCCATGTATTTTGATTGAATTTGCTTCCACATGGAAGCCAATTCCATAGTACCAAACAAGCTCTGTATGGAAATGATTTCCATTTTTATATCCACCCACCCCAATTCCATGGTACCAAACAAGCCATAAGGGTTTGCACGTCAATTTTTCTATTTGTTTCTCTTATTTATTTTTTGACTAAATGTCTAGGCTTCTTTTAATATAATTCCCATATAGAAATTCAAATATATTATTTTTAAATGTACTTCGTATACTTTTAAGTCTTCGTATATTTGCCCCACTAGTAGTTAAGCCAAGTATATCAACAACCAATTTTAACAATATAGTAATTGTAATATGATTTCATATAAAAATGTCAAACATCACTCTATCATGTAAGACAAAAATGTGGAAGATGATAATTACTTGTCAAGGCCAGAAGGTCATTATTAATAAATTCATAAAACTAGTTAGTTAAACATGCATAAAAATGTCACCTTAATTTACTTAGTATGACTTTTATATAGTCACGTTAGGTAATGAAGTAAAAGGAATAAGTAAAAGATCATTGAAAATGTTTAAATTTGAATAAAAAAAATAGTATTATTACAAGTCTTACATTTTTTAAAGTCTCGTACGTGTAGTGTATTTTTACGAATTCAATGGTATTTTAATTGTAGGATTCAAAATGTTCAATTTTAGAACTTTTAAATTTAAAATGATCTATCGATAACTTTCAGGTGATCAATGCGATTTTAAAAAAACTTTTCAGTTATTTTTTCCCTTTGACCTTATTTTAATTTAGTATCAATGCGAAATTCAAATTTTATGATAATAAACATAGGTAAAATTATACACAATCCCTCATGTATTAATAACCTTTTTTATCTATTTGAATTTTTATAATTAACCACCTAAACTCTCTCGTTTATGCGGAGAACTCCTTAAAATTAAATTTTTCCCATTATGTATCCGCACGTATAGCTTAAAGTTTAGAAGAGTTATTTAACTAACTAAAATTTGGGGGTTGTATGCACACAAAAATAAAATTTATAATTTATGAAATGGTTAGGATGAAAAAATATCTATGAGCTTTTACCAGAATGGGTCTAGAATTATATACTTTTTTGAAATGCAAAAATACCTATACACTTTCAAAATGGGAGCAAAAATGCAAAGACCATTAAGTATAGTTTAATACTTTTACTCTTTATGGTGCGACCCACGTTATTATTGTATACACATATGTAATGGTTTTAATTTATATTTAATGATCATAATATTTTTACTCCTATTTTAAATATCCATAGATATTTATATATATATACATAAATATATGATGTTGGACCACCTCTTGTTAAAAACTTGTGGGTATATTTTAACTCCTTAACCAAAGTACATAATTTATGGGCATTGGTTATTTACACGTATCCAGAAGCTTGTTGGAGGTTTATTATTTAAATATAAATTATTTACCAATTGACTGTGACCAACTTTGATGTTGGTTAAAGAGAAACCACTAATTTTTTTTCTCTCGCGACAGAGAGTCAAACTTTAATCGTCGCAGTTTAGACTTTACTTTTTGTAATCCATTTGTCTACTAGTTCATATTTCAAAAACAATGGTTTATTTGTGATCACCATTAAAAAAATTTAAATACACGTTCAAAAGTATTTTTTGTAAACTAAGATAATCTATTCTATATATTTACTTCATCTTATGTAAAAATACTTTTCTACCATGTATATTGTACTAGCATCTCGTCATGAGTTGTCAAAATATGCTAAGGCTTCGTTTGTCATATCCTTGATGACAATTAATGGAAAACGCTTTTATTACATGAAATTTGAGATATGACATTTATGTTATTATTATCTTACAATATTAATTTATTTATATTTACAAGATATATTTCTCATATAAAATATTATATTTTACACCACATTCTTGTTTTTGTCCTCGTTCCATTTTTTTTTTTGCATCAAATGAAACCAATACTAATTAACCAAACTTGAAATCGAACTTAATAATTAATAAACGATATATATATATATTTATTTTCTGCTCTTTTAAAGCTTGCGTAATTTTTAAAAATTAATTCAACTTTCTCTATTTTTCTAAATTACAATTTTTTAAATGCATGGCTGCTTCAAGAAATAGAGTAATGGGAATATCCATTAAATTTATGGAAGTGTTTAAATAACTAATTTGTAGGAGATTTGACTATTTTGGTTGTTGAGTAGATGAGAATATAGAAGAACATGCACTAATAAATTTGGTTAGACTTTAATTAGAGGTTCCATTAACTACGCATTTGACTTTCATGTTCCCACGCTTGTTCATTATTCACAAGTAATTTATTTATAAAAATACCAGTAGCATAGATAATTAATTTATAGATATTAAAAAAATTAATTAAATCAAATATTTATAATAAATATATATATTGAATTTGATAAACTGAAATAATTCTCATGAAAATTCCATTTTAATATATGCGATTAATTTGAATAGTGTGAGAAAAAATTTCATATATTTGAGAATTAAAATAAATTGAAATTTTGTATTTAATATTAAAACAAATTTCTTGCCATCTAACGCTTGGATAGACTGGTCGCCAAATAAGGTTAGCCAATCACTACGTTAAGGTCTGTTTAGAAACCCGGTAGAGAAGTACTTTTACGTAAATCGATGTAAATATGTGAAAAAGATTATCTCGTTTTGCGAAAAATCATTGTTGAACGTGCGTTTAACTTTTGAAAACGTTGTTCTCAAATTGAACAGTTACAACTTGACACCGTTCCAGTTTGACAAGTAATCTTGTGTTTAAGTACGCAGCTGCCATAATTTTCAACCAACTTATACTTCGTGTGCTTGTTTGGAAACACTTAACTCTCACATAAAAGTACGCTCAACAGTATTTTTCCGTAACACGAGACAATCTACTCCATGTATTTATCTCGACTTGCTTAAGAGTATTTCTCTACCGCTTTTTTAAATGGATCCGTATATTTATATATATAAACGGAAGGATTATTGTATTCCCCAGAGATTCTTTCTACAAACATAGGCATGTGGATTAGAAAAACAACTTGTGTTACATTAATTATCTTCTCATCCTTGGGAATCCATGCAACTATGACCTGTTTGTTTTCTATTCGTGACACGATAGATGCCAGTTCACCAAAATAAAACAATTTAAAAAAACGATATTTATATCATAAAATTCTTAATAATGACAAATAAATAGCTGATTAATTAATTAATCCTTTGAAATTAATTATCTCGATCACTTGAAGTGTACGCAACTTCTACCAATTTGTCATTTCTATAACATAATTCCTAATCTCCTTGTCTCTTTTACTTCGTGGTTATATAATTCATATTTTGGAATAATAATATTCATAAATTAAGAATGCGATGAGATTACTTATTTATTCTGTTGGACCATGTTAAAATTCATAAGAAAAATATTTATATCTCTTAATTAATACAAGTTGACGATAGAAAGTCCATATATTGACTTCTCTTCATTCTTAATACAAGTTGATATATTTTTAAGTTGTATTATTGCCACCTTACCCAATTTCTCAAAATATGGAAATAAAAAGTTTTTAATATCGATATTATAAGTTATAATTGCTTATAAATACTAATTTAACTATCAAGAAGGCCAGATCGTTATCTTAAAAAAATACATATGGCAACTCTGAAAATAATTATTGAAAGCTTTTTTCGAAGGATTTTATGGATTTCAAGTAGGCTAAAGTATACTTTTAATCCTTTATGTTTGCGTCAAATTTCATTTTAGTCATTTAAATTTAAAAAGTGCACTTTCAGTCCCTCAAACTTAATGCCGTTAGTTTCTCTTTTGGAAATTGCTGACACATCAAACTTAACGTCGTTATTTTAAATCTGTTTTATTTTACGCAATTTAAAATATCAAATTTATTATATTATTAAATTAAATGTCAACATACTTTGTCAACATTTTATTGCACAGTCATTAATTAAATTTGATAAGTCGTCAGCAATTTCTGTTAAGAGAGACTAACGGCGTTAAGTTTGAGGGACTGAAAATATATTTTTCTAAATTTAAAGGATTAAAATAAAATTTGACGCAAACATAAAGGACTAAAAGTATACTTTAGCCTTTCAATTATCATTTCATCAAATTTAAGTCCCTACTCCTTAGGTAAATTAAATTTCACTATTATTCTTTTTTTTTTCAGACCTACAAGAATTAATTATTCGTCTGTACCATATATGTATATAATATGATCATCCAAGATGAATTTGGCCACTTGCCACTACTAACCCAACATTGCGTGTGTTTGGCAATCCTTCATCAGATGAGACAGCAATGCACTTTGATGCATTTTGAGATCCAGGAGAGAGTTTGAGAAATATTCAGACAAAAATGCACATGCACAAGAAATAAAGCAATAAAAATAAATTATGCTTTTTTGCCCCTTAAAGTCAGTGAAGTTGCGCATTCCATTAATTTATTTTGAAAATTTATAATATTCACTTATAAATATATAAACATATGTTACTATAAGAAGAGTTATTCGTATTTTTTTTATCCGTTAGGTTTAGGGTGATATATAGTTTTCTATACTTTGGGGGTAACATTGCCCCTAAAAAATCTTCTGAACACTCGGTGTAACTTCGTAAATACTTTCAGGGCAAATTTACTATTTTTTTGTGAAGAAATTTTAGAAAAGGGGTTGGACTCACCCATGATACAAGGGCAGTGCGCCTAACTTATGATCCAAGCAAGCTTTTTGATTTGTTAACACAGGCAGGTCAACCCAACTTCATTTAGTTTAGATGAAAATTTACCCTTTAATATTGTAAAGCTTGGTATACCTAAGTAAGTACTTTAGGACATACGCGCACATGCGCACACATATGGTGAGAGATTCTCTTCATTGCACTTGCTCTCCACTTCTTATATTTAATTATTGTCTCAATTAATTAGAATCTTTATTATTTTTTAAATCAATTTGTGTTATTTATAAATTGATATATAATTTAATGATATATGTAAGTATTTGAGTGTGTGTGTGTATATATATATATATATATGCTATAATTAAATAATTTATTTAATTTTTTAATTCCGTAGAAAAATTATTAAGGACCAAAAGAAGTATGTTGGATAACTGGGACTTCATATCCTATATAAAAAAGATTATTACCATATTAAAATATAAATATATATAAACTGTCCTATATAAAAATATTATTATAATATTAAGTAAAATTATATACAGAATAAATCCTGGGAAACATAATCTCAACTTGGCAGCAACAATTGTTTGTCTTTTAGGAATATGCCTAAACCAACTAAGAAACACATGATCCAGCACATTTGGAAAACCGTGGGAGAATACATTTTGGTAGAATGTATTTATACTTGAATAAATGTTGGATTCAGAGTGCAATTATTATGTTAAAAATAAGTTTTTTGCTCAGAATATATACATAACATGTAGCTCAACATAGCAACTATTATATAACATGACTCTAATAATGACCATGATAAGTATAGAAAGGTTAAATCCCTTCCTTAAGATACTCATGGGATAAAAAAAAAGTATACTTAATTAAAAGTATATTATATGAATAGCGAGAGTAATTGGAACTCTTAAACTTCATCTTTATATCTGATCTCATCATACATACGATCTCTCATGAGATCTGAATTATCCAAAACCTTATTTCAATGATTCAGATTAGGTGTTTGTTTGAGAATTCATTTTTTCTAATGGTGTACGTAAATCAAGACAAAATCATCTCGAAATCTGTAAAATTACCTCAAAAACTGTAACTCTTTTCTCCTAATGAATTTTCCAAACACACGCTAAGTTGAGCACTCTATAAACGGGCTGCATGAAACGCATGCTTCCATATGCAGTAATAACATTAGATATAGCTAGCTAGCTTAAATATACTAACCATTTTTCTCTCTAACTTCTCCACAGGGGCCATATATGATAATATAAACTAACTTAATATTCCTTTACACGCTCCTAAATTCCCATAAAAGAAAAACAAAATTAAGAGCTCGGGGCTGAAAATGGGAGCACACCCAAAACAGGAGAAAGATTTAAAACTTGGAAGGGCGGAGCGCCGCTGTATTGTCTTCGCCGGGGACTGAGAAAGCGAAGAAGGAAGACCACCAGAACCCTCAGCCACGTTCAGCGGCGGCGGAGAAAATGAGGAGGCTCATGGAGCCAGCTAAGTCACTTAACATATACAAATACAACACTCCTAAAAACAAATACAACTTGTAGTTACTCCTATCCTACATGCACGCATACACACACATATAACTTGGTCAATTTAACCAAATACATTACGCAACAACTCTACAAAACTTCCTCAATTTGCCGGTATTCCATAACGAAACTAATACTTGAAAACATAGTTATAATGTATATTCACATATAAACTATAAATATATATAAATTATATTATTTCAAATTCGGGTGAGACTTTAACATCAACAGATCAACTTCCACTGTGCCCATTATTAAAAGCCTTCCTAGCTACATGATCCTCATTTTTCCTTTTACATATTTGCAGTAGGACATCGAAAAAGAGCCACCAACTCCAACCTTATTATATTATTTATCTCCCTCCCTCCCTATCTCTGGTTTAGTGCCTATAAAGTCCATGCAAGTATAACCTTTTTCCTCCATAGATATCATCGAGCTTAGCTCTTATATTCTTCAGAGGTTAACCCTAATTATTCTCGCCATAATAATGGGCAGTATCGAGGGTTACAGAGCGGTGCAGAAGAAGTTTACAGTGACGGTGACGAAGCAGGAGGTGGTGGCTGCAGTGTTGCCCTTGCAAGAGCATTGGCTTCCGCTCTCCAACCTCGACCTCCTTCTGCCGCCGCTTGACGTCGGAGTCTTCTTCTGCTACGACAAGCCGGCCAACACCGGGACTCCCGCTGTGTTGGGGGCTCTGAAGAAGGGCTTGGCTGAGGCTCTGGTTTCCTTCTACGCCTTGGCGGGCGAGGTGGTTGCCAACTCGGCCGGCGAGCCGGAGCTCCTCTGCAACAACCGTGGGGTTGATTTCCTGGAGGCCGAGGCTGACGTGGAACTCACAAGCCTGGACTTGTACAACCCTGACGAGTCCATTGAAGGCAAACTCGTTCCCCATAAGAAACATGGCGTGCTTGCTATTCAGGTGACATATTCTTCAACTCCTGTCAATTCTTATACATGCAATTCAACTGTAAAGTTAAAAAAATTATTACTGTTATTATCATAAGAATGGTAACATTAGGCTTATAAGCAAAACATATTATATCCTAATTATGATATATAATAATTATTCTACATAAATTATTAAATAATTATATGAAATGAAAATTAATTTGTGAATTAATATCTCCTAGAAATTTTATGTTATTTTTGTATAACTAATAGAGATAATGGTTATAATATCTTTATTATTGTAAAAAAGATATTATATATCTCTCGGTTTCTAAATATAATACATAATAATTTTATTCATCATCCTTTCTTATAATATATATTTGTCCAATTTTTTTAATCAAATGTAAAAAATACGACTATTTAATTAGGAGACAATTGCGACATAATGAAAAGTTATTTAGAGACAAACAAGCTGCCTTGATTTGCATAATTTTAACAAGGTAAAATTATTAATATTATATAATTATATTTGATATCGTATCTTTAAAAAGGTAACGACATTATAATTTGTATTTTGTTAACGTCAGAACAGTTTGAAGTTTGGACAATATATATGATTTTAGCAAATAAACAACAAATGGTATGGTTTTTTCTAACTTATCAATACAAAAAAAATACTTACTACATTTTCATTTGCAATAATAATAATAATATAGGAATCAGGAGACTACATGTCATGTAATCCAACCGCGTAATCTATGAAAGCTTACGAAGTGGAAACGACTATTTATATTTTAATTATAAGAGTTATTAAACTTGCAAGAATGAAACACTACAAGAAATTATTATTTTTTTTAGCGAGGCTGCCTAAATAATAATTTATTGTTATTGTTGATATAATCATATCATTGAGAGCCTTTCAGAGCAATGATTGTTCATATATAATTCTACTTTGTATGACTATGTCTCAGCCATGGATAACATCTAACCCCCATATTAGAGTCTAATCATGATTAGGTTGACCTAACCTCAATTCATATAATCGTGATTATACCTTATTTTCGTATAAGTGCAAAAATTAGTAATTATTATGACTTGGAATGGATAAGGTTTTCTGAAATAATATCCTTATGCAAATATTTTTCCATAGAAAATCATGTGACTTGTTTGGAGCAACGTTTCTAAAAGATAAAAGCACGTTTAACAGTGTTTTTCCGCAAAACGAAATAATCTCCTTCACATATTTATCTCGACTTACGTAAAAGTTCTTCTCCACTACGTTCTTAAACGGGCACATGGTTAAATTAGAAAAGAGTAATAGTACTTTGATGAATATTACTATCATTACTCCAACTCCTTCTATCCAATAATACCTTTAAATAGAGACCTCAAATTATGAATTTTATTACTTAAATTTATGAATTCCACGTTGAATCTTTAAAAAAAAACAGAGAGAGAAAGAATATTTTATAATGTTGGACACACATAAAATAAATACTTCATGTTGCTAGATTTACAAAAAATACTTCAATTTATTAGATGCACATTAAACTAAAGTAATATATGTAGTTTATTTGTTTTTAATATTTAAAATAATTCTTTAATTTTGTAGACTTGATCTAGATATTAATTTTAAGATTGAATTAAAATATTATAATATATGTGTACATAATTAAAATATTATATTCAGTTATTATTAAATATGAAATCTTCCCAATTGCAGGCAACATTTCTCAAGTGTGGTGGGCTAGTAGTGGCATGCTCCTTCGATCACCGTATTGCCGATGCGTACTCAGCCAACATGTTCCTCGTCTCTTGGGCCCAGCTGGCCCAGTCGGCCAAGCCCATAATCTCCCCTCTTCCCCCTCGACCATGTTGCCGCCGATCTCTACTCAGTCCACGGCGGCCCGGTCGCTTCCATCCTTCCATCGACCGCATGTTTGTCCCAGTCTCTCAGCTGCCTCCTCCAAGGCAACCCAGTGCCGAATCCGAATCCGACCCTGTCATCAGTCGGATCTACTACATCACCGCCGACCAACTCAGCCGCATTCAGTCGCTTGCGAACCCATCATCAGGCTCAAACGCCGTCATCGTTGACGGCTTGAAGCGGACCAAGCTCGAGTCTTTCTGCGCCTTCTTGTGGAGGATGGTTGCTGCGACTACCAAGAGCAAAAGGGTCACAACAAAAATGGGAATTGTGGTCGACGGAAGGAGAAGGCTCAGCAATGGTCGTGACAAACAGAGAGCCTCTCTCATGGGGTCATATTTCGGGAACGTGCT